>WAAG01036261.1:55867-65940 GCA_013390105.1 Tichodroma muraria | reverse complement strand
CGGCCCGCCCCCCCCGCCCGGCGCCGCCCGCCTCGCCCTGCACCTCCTGCTGCCCGCCGGGCTGCTGGACGCCCCGCTGCTGGCGCTGCGCTGCCTCCTGCTCCTGCGCTACCAGCAGCCGCTGTCCCTCTTCATGCTCAAGAACCTCTTCTTCCTGGCCTGCCGCGGCCTGGAGGCGCTGGAGACCTGCTGCATCCTCCGCCCCGCCGCCGCCCCGCCGCCCGCCAAGTACGGCCCGGCCGCCGCCGCCCCCGCCGCCGCCCCGCTGGCCCACGGACTCTCCGACGTGGACGTGGGTCCCCACGGGTACGTGAACGCCTTGGCCGTCACCGCCCAGGGCTGAGCCCCCCTGGCCGCCCCCGGAGGGGCTCCCGCCGCCTCTGGACCCGCTCCCGGCAGAGTCTCTGTCTCTGCGTTCTGCTCAGGTTCCCTCCGCCGTGGCCGAGCAGGGGAAGGGGACGTGGGCTTCCCTGTCAGACTCCCTCTCCCCATCTCCCTTCCTCATGGACAAATCCAGCAGCGGAAGCTCCGCGCAAACCCAACTACCTGCAGGAGCCTACGGATGACACTTGTCCCCAGAAAAGGCACCTGTCCTTCACGACAAGACTTCCAGTGCTTCTGCCTCTCCACTGTCTGGAGGGTCCCACTCTTCCCCTCCCTCCCAGGACATTGTGTTGCTTTGTAACCATAAAGGTTCAGTTTTTCCTTTTCATCCTAAACAGGGACCAGTGCATTTTGTCACCTCCTTTAAGAACTCCTGCTGACCACAATAATGAGATGCAAGAGGGGCCTGACCAGCAGATGTTGCCTCCAGGTACGGAAAGGACAGAAGGAAGCACGCTTTGGTTCCCCCGGGTCTTGCAAAGCTGCTGCCTGTGCTTCCCAGGCCTCTGTGTACCAGCTAAGGAACCTCTGGAAGCACGCTGGCCACTCGGTCACTTCAAGCCCATGAGCCACCTTCTCCTAGCCAAAATGTCTACCTCTGTGCTTCAACCTTTTGCATCTTACATTGACTTCACAGGCTAAAGAAACCAATCCAGCATGGACATAAATCAGGGCTTAGGCCCCATTTCATAGCCACCAAGACATTTATTTCTGGTGAGAACAGGGTTTACAGCAGCCTACTGCTGGCATCCCCAGGCGCTGGGGCTCTCATTTCTCTGTGAATATGCATGTTTACGGGATCAGCGCTGGTTTTCTTTTACACGGAGCGTAGGGTCTTCCTTTACACAGCCAGAAAGGCTGGAAAATTTCCTCCAGTCCCCTTCCATGCCTGCTTGAGAGAGCAGAGATGGGGCTAAGCCTGCAAAGTGTCCCCTCTCCAAGAGCAGAGCAGAGCAGAGGACACTGGCACTGCTTGAGGTGGGCTCCATGCTCGGCGAACTTCACTTCTCAGCATAGAAAGCAAAGTGCTGCAGGAGTCCTCGAGGCAGAAGGGCTCTTGAGCTTTGGTGAAAGCCCATCTATCAGCATCCTGTCCTCTGTGTGCATGTGCTTTAGGGTAGGTGGGAACAAATTGTTAGTAACCTCTCATAGGAACACAGTTTTCTTTGGTTTTAAGCTCCATGAATGTTGGGTGGGGTAAAGGCCTTCTCTTCTGCCTGGCTGCCGCTGCTTCTGAAACCAGCCCTGTGGAAGCAGGAACACACAGGCCACGTTCAGAGGAAGGACTTTGCCCCTCCCAGGCTTATATTTTGTTATCTGGGCAAGGCCGCAATAATTGTGAAAAATGACAGTTTCCTGTCGCAAGCTATTTTTTTTTTCTCTTTTCTTTTTCAAGCTGTCCTGATGGGAAGGGGAAATAAAGCACAACCAACTGCTACCCACAGCAGGACTGCAGGTGCAGCCCAGACTTCTTCCGCACACACATTCATTCTTTCCTTCAGGGCTTGGGCTTCAGAGCCTCTGTCCCACCTTCCTTTTCACAGAGTGGGATCAACTGCCTGCTCCGGTGGACTGCTACGACAAAATGTTTACAGTCTGGTAACTTCCAGCTCCCAGAGGCAGAAGTGGGGCTGCCATGGGGCTCTCCTTCCCCAGCTCTCGGTGGCTGATGGGTTTTGAGGGGCTGGAAAAGCCCCTAGGAAAGATAGGTCAATAGTGCTGTTCTGCTTAGAAGTGCAGCTAGGATGGGTGACTCGCTGCTCTCCTCACGCCAAACGGAGAGTTGGCAAAAGCTAGGCTTAACTTTCCCACCAGTGCTTTATTTTTAACCTGAGCCCTTACATGGGCAGTTGTGTGAATTTTGGCCCGTGGCCTTTCTCTTCGGTAACTTCTTCTTGTCTGGACAATCTTGGTGCTGTGAGTGACTGTGATTGTAAAACTTGGTACTGTGAACTTTTCCTGTGTGATGTGAAATGTGTTGAGGGGACGCTAAGTTCCTGGCCAAAGGAGGTGTAATTACAGGTATATTATGCTTGTACAGATACTTGTTTCCTTGCACCTCCCTTTTTCAGCATTAAATAGGTAGTAGAAGCTCAGAAATAATTATTCAAGAGAGAATAAGGTGATACCTGAACCTAGGACTACTCCATTCTTCAGTCAAACAGCTGAAGGAAAAAAAAAAGAAAAAAAAATCCCCGGCCAACGAAATTTGCCAAAAAACAAGCTGAAGGAAAAAAAAGCTTTTCATCACCAACTATGTTTGGCTGCTCCTATGGCCAAGTTCCCAATAGCAGCAGAGTGCTAATCCCTAATACACTGAAGCGTGAGCATAGTTGAGACATCAAAAGAATCACAGCACAATTATTAAGAAGTCTTACTTCAGTACCCCTTCATAGCCCGTAACAAAGTTGCTGTTTCAACAGTGAGTGCCTTTTTCCAGTTAGGATGTTATTGAGAAAAATGGCATATTTGAAATTTATCTGGCCATGGCATATTTAACCCATTGGCTATGAACTCACAGTTCAGATTTTTCCATGGATGAAAAGGTTGCCTGGGACAGATGACCCTGCAAAATGATACTTGTGTTGCATAGAATTCCTTTGTAGAAAAAGTTGTTCTTTGTGGTGCCATGGTTTCTAGGTTATTAGGAAATGCGTTGTTTGGAGAGTGTAAAGCTCTTGTAGCTGGCTACACAGAAGCCCCCTTGCAACTAAAAGGGCAGCTCTGTTGTTCCTGCAATTATTTACTATGAAAAAACATTTAAAGATCTTCAAAGTCTTGTTGATAAACCTGCTCCTCCTTTTGAATTCCCTCCTCTTTGGTAATTGAGCTCTTGCTTCCACTTAAACCCTTCTGTTTGCAGAAGAGAGATGGTGGTACCATGGAAGTGCAAACAATACCTCTCCTGATGCACCTTGCACAACTCCTGTACATTGTGCCAACATTAAATTACTGGTCCAGATCAGTAACGCTTTGCTGAACGAATTTGTGCCATACTAAGACATACAGGTCCTTTGGGATTCTGTTACACAACTCAGTTATTTAGCATTTTATTGCTCTTTGTTTGCTATCCTGACAAAGGAGATGACAACTCCCAGGAGGGGAAATGGAAGTGAGAGATAAGGCCTGTGGCTGATGGACACTTGGCATCCCCCTGGCATTAATCAGAACTTGTATTTTTTAAAAAGCAAGATTGTTAAAATAAAATTAGAAACTTGTGACTGATTTTGTTCCTTTTTTTTCTCTCTGATGCTTGCTGGGGAATTCAATTTTGTATTGAATAGGGACCAATAGATGTGTTAAAGTTACTTGTTTTCCTCATACTGGATTGCTAAAATAGTGTCTGGATTTTTCCCTCAAACAAACTTTCTGTAAATGAAAGCAAATTCTAAGAGCTGTAACACCAAGGGAGTTATTTGAGAAGGGAATGACTAAGGCAAGGAAATTCAGATGACACTTCTGAGCTTCCTATTTAAGTGATTTATAGGAATTTATACCACTTGAAAAAGACTCATGGGAAAAAAAATCAGATTTACATGTTAATTGCTGTAAGATAAAAGAAACTTTTAAAAGTGGGATCATCAAGATGGCAATTACTGACATAATCTAGGAAATGGGTTCTCACTGGAGAAGCACTGAGATCACAGCTGCCTCTTGCTCAGCTCCTCCTGGGTTAGATTGGATTCCTGTTGGAAGAGGAAGGCTCTCAGCCTTAAGTCTGGATCTCTGCAGGGACTGTCCCTTTGTTATCGAGCTGTCCCAAGAGTCCTGCATGGAAATTACAAACAATTCCTTTACCACCCATCATGAAGTGATGTGCTCTTCCCATGGCTGCAGGTCCTCAGCTCTGTCCAGCTCTCCATACTGTGCTTTGCAGGAATATTTTGAATTTGTGAGCCAGTTCAGTTCTGGCTCAGTTTTGCCTCAGATTTCTATAATAAATACTAAGAACACAATATAAGGAATTAGGCAGAATTGAGGACACAGAAGTGTTTAAGTAAACATATCCAAAAAGGATTCTTGATTTTTAATTTAAAGAAAAAACCCACAGGTTAGACACAAAATTATAGAATATACACAATACAAAATAAATTGCAAGTCAAAAGAACAGATGATTTTCTGAGACACTAGATTTTAAAAAAGCTGAGATAAAAGATTTTTTGACAAGTAAACTTAGATGGACAGGAAGATGACAAAGGAGAGAGGCCTGGATGTATTTACATCTCACAGGTTGTTATCCAGTGGGCTGCAGAAACAGTGATAAGAAACAGGGTAAATGCCAGCCTCACCATCACTCCTGCTGGAAGACAAATCCCTTGGTCTGTTCAGTATTTCACTGTGGTTAAGCTTAAACCTTAACTTTAACCTTAACCTGAACTACCTGTGCTTGAGCTTAAACCCACACAAGTACATCTTACAGTCGTTTTTGCTCAGCCTCCCTTAACTCAGATATAATTTCCAC
This sequence comes from Tichodroma muraria, assembly GCA_013390105.1. Classification (NCBI taxonomy): domain Eukaryota; kingdom Metazoa; phylum Chordata; class Aves; order Passeriformes; family Sittidae; genus Tichodroma; species Tichodroma muraria. Next base: position 61,094 of record WAAG01036261.1, on the reverse strand, counting down.
TCTAAAACAGCATCTGCTGAGGCTACACTTTTTCCTCCTCCAAAATAGTCTTTCATTTCCTTGTGTGTCACTATCTATATCTTCAGCTCACATCTTTCTGGTGCTAAGATATCCAAAAGCAAAGAGCACTGCAGCAGTGTGTCACAGAATACACCAGATTCCCCTGATTCTGTGACTCTGTATTCAGCCCCACATTTCTTAAAACTGTAAAAAACACCCCAAATTCCATTTTTTGGTCTCCTCTTCCCCCTCCCTGCTGTTGCTGGTTTTCAAGCACATACCTCCCAGCAGAGAGGCAGGAAGAGTTATGGAGAATCTCAACTTAAACGCTTATCCCAATTATTTTCAGCTAGTCCACTGAATGACCATGGAATTGCAGCTGCAAATGAATGAGTAGAGAAAAGAAAAATCTCCAGGCACATTTATCAAACAGGTAGAGACAGCCCTAATCTAGTTGAAACTTAAGGCACACATCTTTAATACAGTATTTACAAGGAAACGCTTAAAATGCGTATTAAAACTGCAATGCAAATGTTACAATGTTATCTAAACCTATTTTCTAAACCATGCCTGTGACTTTTATCCAGTGCAATAGAATCAGCACAGCTGGAGGGCATTTTGAAGGCACGAGTGGGTGAGCCACAGTAATTCTTCTGCCATCCATCAGTGAGAAGTCAGTGTAATGCCCTTCCCCAAGGAACAGAACCACTGTCTGTTCTTTCACAGGGTTGGCCAATATTCCTGGCTTCTCTCCACGGAGATTGGAAGCAACATTCCATGTCTGCTGGGCAGTGCTGCATCCCAGCAGCACACAGGAAGATCCCAGCACTAAGTCATTTACAGTACAAGGACAAGGATGGTGCTGGAAATGCAGTCTAAGTACTACTCTGCGTGGGACCATGCAGAGGTATTCCATCCTTGCATTTCAAATAGAGCAGGTCCCAGGCAGAGCCTAACAGTCCTCCAAAGATTGGTCAATGTCCATCACCTCAGCTGGATAGCTCCAGCTAGAGCTCCTTTGAATGTCCTGGAAAAACAGCTGCTTCTGGAGGCTCTTTAGACTGTTCAAGACCTCTGGAGAGAGTTCATGGAAGCCCACCCGTTGTTCCTGATCCTCCTCTTCCTCCTCCTCCTCCTCCTCTAGAAGGTCCTCAGCAGGCAGAGGGGAGCACCTGGAGATGTAGCCCTGGTCTGACTGCACTGATTGTCTTTGGTCTTCGCATTGGTCATCAAAGATCAGCTGGTGCTGCTTGTCAGCCTCCCCCTGGCAGAGATATGGCTCTGAAGGAATGACACTCTGTTGATAAAGAGGGTACATGAGTCTATTCAGATGGTCACTCAGGTCATCTGAGAAGTTTGCAGGACTCTGGTCAGCGACTGAAACTTCAGAGCCATCATGAAGGATGACGTTATTCCTCCTTGGAAAGCTTGTCTCCAGAAGAGGAACTCCTTCTGTACAGTCCTCATTGCTCAGCACACGGTGACTGAGTATATTTCTATCTTCCATGGAAGAGACTGGCTCCACTACCTGAATTCGAGGAACATCCATAGGAAGGACCACAGTCTGGGAATTTGGATCCCCACATGGATTAAGCTGAGGCTGCAGCCTGCAGCCTGCACTTTCACCTTCGCGCATGCAGAGGTCGATGACGTGGCAGCAGCCGGGGTCAGGCTCGCGTAGGTGCAGCTGGTGTTTCACAATTCCACCTGGCTCACTCAGCAGTGAATCCACCTGGCTCTCTCTGTTCAGGGAGTGCAACTCTTCATCGCTGTCCAAGCAGACGGTTTCACTCTCAAACCAGTCTGGGTGCTCAGTCTGCCAGTTCTTGAACTTCTCTATGGCCTCTTTCAACTTCCTCCCACTGGGGGTATCGACGTAATTTTCAGCTGTGATTTCCTGGATTCGATGGATCCGTCCAGGTTCAAACTTCTCCAGATCCTGAATCCGAAAATAAATATCCTCAAACTTGTCCATCAGTTGGTACCTGGATGTGACGTTGAACAGATCAGGTATATCTCTCTCACTACTTATTCCCTCAAAATAGCAGACTATGTACATTCCAAAACAGGCCGGCTTCTTGAAATCTGGCAGGATCAGGTTCAAGGCTGGGGTGAACAGGTCTCCCACTGGCTTTTGCTGATCTTGCTTGAGACACACAGGCTCACTCCCAAGCATGGCCTGCCATTTGGCCTGGGTGCCCCGAGAACACAAGATGATGATCTTTGAAGACATCTCTTCCATTTCCTTCTTCTGCCGCGTGAGCCAGGGTAAGGGCCCCAGCTCCGAGATGTGGTGGTCTTCCAGCAGATCCAAGGCCACAGCAGTGCCACAGACTGTCATCAGGAACTCGGCAAACTTCAGCACCACGTCCACGTAGAGCAGGTGATCAGCAGAGTACACAATCCAAACCTTCCGCAGCTTCAAGGGCGGCAGGGACAGCTCCGTGTACGGTGCTGAGGGAAGACAGAAAAACATTAACTACAGCCACATTCCCCAAATTGTAATGGTGTGAGTCAGCACTAATCAGCAGAGGAGGGTATTAACAAAACTTTTAAGTTTTAATGTTATTTTGGCAACGTATGTGGACAACATCTTATTGTGTAAATTTAATATGAAAGTACAGACACAGTGAAGCTGTGATTTATAACAATGCCCAGATGATTCATCAACTTCCACCTCACAAAAACACTACAGCAGCTTCAAGAGGTTTGCAAATATTGCTGTATTCTTTGGTGGAGAGCTGAGTGCACCCATCCCAAACCAATCTCCTGTTGCTATGGCCCAGATGATCAACAAAGCTTCTTTTGCCAGTACAGCCTCAGCACGGTCAAAAGTCTCCCCACACTGCAAGGCAATTACCTTCCATCTGACAAATGCAGCATTTCAAATTCCATATACAAAGCTCCTTTTAGCTAAACAGGAAGATCCCGAGGCTATCCTTTGGTTTCAAGAAGCACCTATAGAATAGTTAGAGCCTACAAAAGCCCCTTCTGGGCAACTGTGTGAGACCTGCCTGACAGGTGCTTGATAAAACACAGGTGACATCTTACCAGCTTGCAAATCGTTGTGGTTGCATTTCCCTTGCCGGCGTCCTGCAAGAGAGAAAGTCACTGTCAGTTCTGAAAACGTGAAGTAAGATTAAATGTTTAAAACCACACCACCTTCTACAGATTAGGTTAAAAAAAAAAATCTTTAACTGTGTAGGGAGATAAAGCTGTAGAGAGGGAGAAGCCCTCCATAATGAATAAATAAAGATATAATAAAACCTCCATAAAACCATAATGAATGAATAAAGACTCTTCTACAGACAGTTCTTGCTATATTTTTCCTTTGAGAGTAGACAGAATGCACTCAAAATGGACTTTCCTCATCTCCCCCAAATCCTGGCAGGCTCGGGTACAGAACCCCCAACTGTTCTGTGGCATCTCTTTGAGGAGAACTGCTTTTTTAAATATGTCTTTTTCTTAAGAAGCTTCTCTGAAGAGGTGATTAAAATGTCCCTAGCTACATCTTATAGATGAGTTTGATGTTAAGAAATTTTCCAAAAGACAAACCAATTCTTCCTCTCATGTAAAAAGAAAACAAATCAAGCAGTGAGTTACACAGCTTCCCTGAGATAACAGCCTCATGGCTGCAGCACAGAAAACTAGGAGTTAGCCCTTAAGTATTTAATTTTCCAGCTTGCTTGATGTCAATCTCTATGTCCTGTATTCTTTTTTCCTTCCACTCTAATTGAAAAACCTTATCTAATCTCACATTAGTACAAAATTAATTTTGCAGAGACTTTGGAGAACAGGGGGAAGACAACAGTGTCGACAAACAGGAAGCTTCTGTTCTGCAACACTCTTATGCAATGCAGGGGAAAAATAAGTGCAAAGATATCTGCAGCAATCTGCAGGAAACAAAGGGCTGAACTAGGAAATTCCTTTTTCCCCTCATGAGCTCTGAAGTGATATGAACATGGAGTATCAGACAGGATAACCTGTGGAAGGCTTTACCTATCTAGTGGATGGTATAAGGACACTGCAAGTCCTATAATGCAAACCAGAAGATGTTTTCATAGGCATTATCTCAGTGGCAAGGCATCAGAATAGCAAGGAACAAAACTGCAACAGGAGTAGGTACAGAAGGAGGAAAAAATATTCTTTAGCATTGGATTTTTTTCTTCCTGGCTGGTATGAGTCTCACCTGCTTGTTTTTTAGTCATACACAGCACAGCTGTTATGACTGACCCCACCAGTAACACACAGATCCCAGTGATACACCAGTAGAGCCATATCATCATATCATCTGCAAAATAAAAACACTCCTCAGACACTGCCTTACACAGAGTTTCACTAAAGAGCAGAAGGCTCTCGAGCAGCAGAGGCCAAGGGAGGAGGACCCTGGCTTTGCTGGGTAGATCAGTACTTCCTCCTTACAATCCACAGTCACTTCTCCAAACCAATTCCTGCTTTCGTGGTGCTGCTGTACACCATAAACTTGCTTCACACAAAAAACTGTATGTGCAGCACACTGAAAACACAGATCAAGAACCCTCCTCTAAATAGCAATGTTTACCCAGCTTTGACAGGCATGCCGCCCATGTCCTGCCTGTTCATGTAATCTAGCTTAAAAAAAAATTAAAATATCACCATTTTGGGTCATGCATTTCAGTTTACAGGTGTTTTTCCTTTTTTNTCAAAACTGCTTCTCAAAGAATTCTGTGCAAGTGAAATGTCTCTCAAAAAATTGCTCTTTAAGGTTCACACTGCATACAAATACTTGCCTCATTAAATCATGGTGAAGTCATTCTTAGCACAATTAATTCTGAACTCAGTGTTACAAGGGGACTGTTAAAGAAATTTTAGACACCAGGCTCTCATCTCCATCAGACAGATTTATTGGCACATATTGATTATGACACCTGTCTGGTTGAGCTTGGGGGCTCAAAAGTGGGACCCTGAACAAAGAAATTCCTGGACAATTAAACCCTTATGACCTAAAGTCTCCATCCCTCACGTGACAGTCCAGACCAAGAGCATTATTAGGGTCTGGGGTCTCCTTGCTTTTCACTGGTTTGGTGTTTTGCTACCAAGTGGTTGCCACATGCTGATCTTCACATCCTCTGAGGTTTCAGTGTGAGTTTTGGTGGGTTCCCAATATGGTTGGTACAGTTCATACACCACCATCTGTGGGCTGTTCACTATTTTCAAATAATATAAAATTTTCAACAGGGACATTTTA
>WAAG01036261.1:32572-45844 GCA_013390105.1 Tichodroma muraria | reverse complement strand
AATATGGGAGGAATTTTCATGATATAAATGTTTTCCGGGCGGCTGTTATCATGAAAAGTTTGTTTTGTCTTGTTTTGTTTCAGTTTTTAGTTCCATAGCGAGTAAAAGATGCTCCAATCTCTAGAAGAATTGAAGAAAGACTATTCTAGAATTGAAAAACTGACTGAAAGTTTCTAAATGTAATTTCTGTATGTTGTTAATGAGAGTGAGAGAAATTTTGGTAATAGAGGAAGAATGTTTGAAAGGTTTCATTCTAATTCTAAGAGTTTGTTAGTTGTTTTTTTCTTCTCCTTCTTTCCTTTTTGTATTAGTTAATAAAAGTCTGTTCTTTTCAAGTTTAAACCTGCTTTGCTCTTGATTACAAAATTCCTTTTCTTTTGGCAACCCAAACTGATAGTTTTTTTTCCTGTCTGGTTCACAATGAAACCACGACACTCATTTCCTATGCCATGACAAACAAAGCTGGATATTATTGTCATACCATTGCCATTATGTAATTCATTTCAGTGGAGCAGAGAAGACAGTTGGGTTTTTAAACTCTCTACAACTTCCTAAGGTCAGCTCCAAGGGTATTTGGGGCTTAGTGTCCAAGGGTATATTTACATTTTTAGGGAAGGGTGCTTGAACAAGTCAGCTGCGCCTTTTTGGTAATGAAAATACTTCAGAGATTAATGCTCACATTTCAGCTCATGTATCTGTCTTCCTGCAAACTAGGAGCGAAAGCAGGAAGATTTGGAATTAAGCTCTTCATGCTTATATAAGAAATAAAACTTGAAAATCTCTTCCAGGCTTTTGCTACACAAGTCACAACAATGCACACAGGTATAAATCCAGCCCTCGGGCACCCTTCACGAGAAACACATCCACACTCCAGTGACTGTACCACAAATGCACCCAAGATAGAGGTATATTGAAAAACAGCACCTGTAACATAAATCCTTCATTAATTGAAAAAAAAAAAAAAAGAAATGGAAAGCAAAGAAGCAAATGCTGATGAAACCAAACCCAAACTGGTTAACTACAATCACTGAAAAAGAGAAAAATAAAAATAGTGCATACCAGTATGGAAGAATGGATTAAGCTATGAAAAGAAATAAAATTAGTCCTTACACTTCAGACCCTTAATCAGATTTTTTAAGGTACCTTATGTGGCCTGACAAAGCCCCTTATGTAAAAAGGTGCAGTGGTTTTATCTGAGATGCAGTTAATTTTCTTCACAGCAACCACTATGGTATTTTCCACTGAGGGCAAAGAGTGAGTGGCTGCTCTGGGATGAACCCTGAAGAGGAAACAAAAGTAACTGGCTACTAACCATAGGGATTTTTTCCAATGTAATGATTTCTGTTAAAGCCTATCACTTAGTATTCAGTCATTTTGTCCTTGTTCTGATGCAGTTACCAGTAATTATTGTACATGGCACCACAACAAAGCCCTTATAAAAAATATAAGGCACTATTAGCCAGAAAAGCAGCAGCATCTGCTTTCATTTGAGTGCTGGTGTTCTGCATCATAGCTGACAACACATGGTGAAGTGAGGAAATGCTGCATTTCCCCTTTTTTGTTTAATGATCAATATGAATATTGATCCAGCACAGTGTACAAATGTGCACTGTCTCTCCCATCCTCCAGGCCTATTATCCCAGGTGAAGTGTTCACAAGGACGCTCCCAGCTTTGATGAGGCTGTTGTGCCCTTTCTGACATTCATTAAAAACTCCAGAGCTCAATGAGGAGCCATCCATCTTTTGATGAGGATTCAGAACCAACACTTAGTAATTAAAGCCCTTCTTACCTTTTCAACACTGTGTTTACATGGGGAAAACCAACATTATTTTATCCAGTATTTTATCACCTTTCCCCAACCCCACTCAGGGTTTTCAAGGGCCTACCTACACAAGTGTTTTTCCTACCCTGCACTAACCTGTTTACCTGCTTTGCCAGCAACTTTTTTTACATGTAGCTGACTACACTGAAGTGTTTTAAGCCATCAGTTAGTCGAGCACTTAGCAGGTCTGCCACAAGAAGAGGGGAAGGATTCTCCTGCCACAAAGCACCATTTAACTTCTTGGTCTGCTCCCTTCAAGAAGCTCAAGGAATGGCAAGTCCTAGAAAGGACTTGCCATGAAAACTCCCATCTCCTTTTTGTAGAGTACCCAGGTGAACACATCTGGGCAGCAGCTGAGGGCACCCTTCTGTACCAAAATGTGTAACTCCAGACAATGACATTCTAAAGCCAGGAAGCAATTAGAGCAAAAGACCAGCTGGGCTTGCAGCAAAGGAAGTCAACCACTGTCAGACTTGCACTGGCTATCTCCTCAGCACCTGGGGGAATACTTGTTGGTTTTCCCTTGTAAAGTTCTAATCAACACAAAACCTTACGTGATGCATTGACTCATCCAGAGTACATTAACACAGCTCTGGACAGCAGAAGTACTTAACCTAGTTTCCCTACTTGAGTGTGCTGGTTTTGGCTGGAATAGAATTAATTTCCTTCCCAGTAGCTAGTATGGGACGGGGTTTTGGATTTGGGCTGGAAACAGTGTTGATAACAGAGATATTTTTTTGTTCTTCCTGACCAGGGCTTGCACAAGCCGTTTCTGCTTCTGTAACACCCCTGCCAGCCAGAAGGGTGGGGGTGCAGGAATCAGGAGTGGACACAGCTGGGACTGCTGACCCCAACTACCTACAGAGATACTGTAAGGCATCAAACTCAGCATGCAAAGCTGGGAGAAGAAAGATGAAGAGGGGGACGTTCAGAGTGATGGTGTTTGTCTTCATGAGTACTTGTTATGCATGATGGATCCCTGCTGTCCCGGAGGGTGCTGAACACCTGCCTGCCCACGGGAAGTGGTGAAAAACAACTCTTTGCTTTCCTTTGCTTGTATGCATGGCTTTTGCTTTACTTACTAAACGGTCTTTATCTCAACCCACAGTTTTTCTCACTTTCACCTTTCTGATTCTCTCCCCCATCCCAGTGGTGGGGGAGTGAGGGAGTGGCTATGTGGGGCTTACATGCCGACTGGGCTTAACCCAGGCCTGACAAGCAAAGCTACAGACAAAGGAGGCATAAATATGAGAAGCAGATGATTGTGAGGTGATGCTGAAACTATTCTCAGCAGGGCAGGCACAGTCAACTCTTCATGTTTACTTGCTGTATTTTCAGAAAAAGCTAAGCAACTGTTTATTTCGCTCTTTTTTAATGATTTTTGTTTTGTTTTTGACATAAAAAAAAACAGACCATATGCCGTGGAGAATCGTATGAATCTGAATGAAATAAACCTGGGAAACTGATTAACAGCACCATCCCATAACAATTCAATTAAAGTAATGGGAGGCAAAGATTTCCCAGCAGGATGCTGTGGTAACTAGAAAGAAACCACTGTGAGCCAGGCAACTGTCCAGTTTTCCTCTAAAGAGTGGCTGCTGAATGGAAAGGGTTCGAGCTTTCCAAAATCTGCCTTTCACCTTTGAACCATTTTATGTATCTTCTGAGGCTTGGATGATTTGAAGTTTACTGCAGTTTCCCTTTTCCAAGCCCCTAGTAAAAAAGAAGCAGAGATCAACACATGAACACATTACAGGAGTAAATGCTGAAGGATGATTTGTTTAAGGCTTGTTGAAACCAGTATCTTTTACAAAATTCTTTTAATTTTTTTTTAAGCATTTTTCTCTCCAGTTTCTAACTTTTTGTCTTGTTCTCATATCAATGCTCAGCAAAATCAAATCCAAATTCAAAAGTTAAAATTTCTTCATAACAATCAGTTCTAAACTTGTCTTTATCATATTTTCATAGTTTTGATCAGTAACCCTTTTTATGCTGAAGTTCAATAGTTTTGATCATGAATCCTTCTCATGCCAAGGAGTCCAGAAATATTTCAACGGCACTCAGTGTGATCATGGGTCATGTTAACATCCTACACAGCAGAAAGATGCCAAAGAGGGGAATGACAAATCAGTCAATAGCAAGGGTAAAATGAACACATTTGCAAAGGAGACCAGGGAAAAGTTGTCCTCACATGCACTGCCATGGCTCGCCCTCATGAGAGATGTTACATCAATTCTTCCCCAGAGACTTCCAGGGAAGCAAGCTGGCTAGATAATTTTCAGAGACCAAACTATGTACAGCTATCCAGCCCCTCAAAGACAGCAGGGTTATAAACACTGCATTCCTCCGGGACACCCAGGCATGCCACATCCCAAAACAGTTAACGCACAACTGAACACAGTGATTTAACACTTGATGGTGAAAAAACAGATGAGTGTTTAAGCTGTGGGATGTTTTTCCCCCCTGCACACAGGAAAAAAGCCCCTGCAGATGACATATTCAAGCAACAGTTACTGATAAGAACTGGATTTACAGCTGTGCTATTCAGCCCTACAGCTGAGCATGTTTGATGGAGTGGTGGTGAATAAGGCCCATTAAGTGCATTTTAATAAGATGAGCTGTTAACAAGCCTTTAGTTTTCCTTTCAGGTGTCTACTGATACCATAAGTGACACTTGCTCTCCACCACTTCATCTCCCAAACAGCCTCTGCCACACGAGGGTTTTGCTGAGGAAGTTGCCATGGCTCAGCCTGAGCCTGCTCCAAAGTTCAGCAACAGCAGCCTGAGCACGCTGGGTTAGACAAACCAAGTGGGTCTCACCCACCCTGCTCAGCAGCAGCTCTGCTTTTGAACCACACCACAGCCACACGTTGGGAGGGTTACTGAATCATCCTCTGAAAACACCACAACCCACAGAAAGGGAAGGAGGAACTGTTTTCAACTGCCACAGCTTCAGTTGATGGGGCTTTTTCCTACATGAGTCGGCAGCTTCACAACTGCTTAAAGAGGCTGCTCCCCAGCTTAAGCTGACTCCTTTTTCTGAAGTCTATCTGCACTTTGGAAATTGGCTTTTGCTGGAAAGGGCCAACGTAGCATCCCTGCACATTCACTGCTCTGTGTGCACACCAGAGCATGGGGCAACACAGCTCCTCTGTGAAAGCTGGTGATATTCTGGTGAACCCCTCACCCAGCTACTGTGGTCATATTTCCTAAAAAAAAAGAGGGACAGACAGCAAGACAAAGTCAGAGCCCATGCGAGGACTCGTAGATACTCTTTAATATATTACTGTCAGTCTCCGTGACTTACAAGGTTTGGGATATCATGGTTACATGAGATGCCTAAGCAATATTGCAATTTTCCCTTCCTTTACATTTTCTCCCAAGCCTTTACATTTTGTAACTGTACAATGTCCAGCCTAAAGTAAAATTGCAGAAGTTGTCTGTTTTCTTGGGGTCTCTTGAAATGAGAGAGAAGGCAGCAGAGCAGAGGTCTGGTAAAACAGGGATACGGATATAGTCTAACGATAGGAGAAGTGTCAGACTAGACAGAAGATAGGAAATGTGTACAGGAAAAGATCATAGAAGCATTCATCACAAAGGACACGTTTTGTTTTACGTTTATCTATAGCTGTACCTGTCTGCCCTTTTCAGACTGCTGAAAGTGCACCATGGCATATAAAGCTGTCCAGCTTAGACAACAGCTGCTCATTTCCCTGTCTCACTGCTACTGTTAACAGAATTAAAAAGCAAATCTATTCCCCTTCTACACACTCTTTACACGTATCTGAAACAAAAAACCACCCCAAAACAAAACAAAAAAGCGACCAACAAAACAAATACAAAACACTCCTCCAAAACCACCAGAAAGAGCAACCAGCTAGGAGTTCATATTCAAAGTTCGCTCAGGCTGGTTGCTTCACTTTTTACAGAGACACCGTATGGCAGCTCCTGTCTGGCCCATTTCACAGGGAGAAAAGGCAACTACAATCTGCCTGTCCAAAAAACCTCAGGTACGCATAATGTTTAAATCCTCGCGCTCTCCTAAAACCCCCTCAGCTGCAAGGAACTGGTTAAAACTTTTAGGACATTGGGCAACGCCAGCTCTTAGCAAAGACTCACATCCTGCTCAGGGACTGCAGGCGCTTCCAGCACGGCTCAGCCCCGGCCTCTCGGACGTGTCCGCGGCAGCGCTTCCCGGCAGCCACCCCCGGCCAGGGGAGCCCGGCAGGCTGTGCAGCGCTCCCCGGGACAGAGACAGCGGCCGGCCGGGACAGAGACAGCGGCCGGCCGCTNTGGGCCGGGCCGGGCCGGGCCGGGCTGCGGGAGCCCCGAGCGGCTGCTCCCCGGCGGGGACAGCGCCGTCCGTGCGCTGAAGTTGGAGCTAAAGAGCCAAACCCGCTTCTACCTGGGTGTCGTCTTGCTGTTCGCGGGTCAGCGGGAGGGTGCCGAGGTCTGCGTGCTCCTCCCAGAATCGCCAGGGCTGGAAGGGAGCGCTGGAGATCATCCATTCCAACACCCCTGCCATGGTGCCCCTGTCAGGGGTCACCTGGAGCAGGTGACACAGGAACGCGTCCAGGTGGGTCTGGGATGCCTCCAGAGAAGGAGACTTCACGGCCTCCCTGGGTAGCTGTCCCAGGGCTCTGCCACCCTGGATGTAAATAAGTTCTTCCTCGTGTTGAGCTGGAACTCCCAGTGCACGTCTCTGGCTTCAGGTAAATGTTTTTCATTAAAAACTGACATCAGCAGCACTCTGCAGCTGCTGAACAAAAAGCATTACAGGTGTATGCTCTGCTTTTCCAGTTGTGGGGCTGTTCTAAATGCATCCACTTCACAGCAGACTGCAAACCTGTCACTCACTCCTGATGCTCATCCCATTTCAGCTGTCTCACAGGTTTCACTCCAGGTTTTACACTGTTTTCACACTACAGCACGCCCACAGCCACTTTCAGCTTGTTCTTTGCCATGGATTTCACCTAATGGTCTCACACAGAGCTGTAACTCAGCTGAGTTGCCAGCTCAGGGAGTTTCCCTCAAAGCTGAGCCCTTTGCTGGGCTTTAACCAACAGCCGTGAGCACGGCGGTTTCGTATTGTTTTGTGGTGGCAAATGTCTAGCTGGTGATCAGTATGAGCCTGCAGATAATGAGGTTTATGTTGGAGATCCTTCTGCCATTCCTTTTGCCCTGCACTGATGACACCTACAGGTTTTCATCACCTCCTGGGTTTTAACATTTCGTGCCACCACTCTTCAATAGTAGCAGCAAAGCCTGCAGTTCTGACAATTATGTGCAAGTCATGGAAAAATATTTATATGTACATATTTAACTGAAAAAATCCCATTTTTTTTTCTTTAGGCATTATTTTACTGAATCTTAGACTGACGTACCTTGGGCTGAGCACACTGTGATTTATAACGCTGTGACACAAACACAGTGCTCAGCTGGCGTTGCAGTGTAATTTCCTGGTAACCGCTGTAGAACAAATTTGCTCAATCGACAAGCAAATGTGTGGAACGTTACTTGTTATCATCTCATTAGCTTCATGGCTTATGTATATACTAATTACACTGTATTTAAGCCGAGGGCATTAATTTTCTGTTGCATGTGCTTGGTAAGAAGGAATCCAGCAGAGAAAATGTTAAGTGTGTGGTTGCGCGTGACTCACACGCTGGACATCGTGACATGGCAGAATTTCTGTGGTGACAGCAGTTCAGAGAGCGGTTGGATTTCCTAAGATGCTGTTCAGCAGGGCAGGCTGTGGCTGTCCAGACTGTTCTGCAGCCCCTTAAATAGGAGCAAGACCCCCTGAATGGCAGCGGGTCCGCCGATGGGAAATAAGGGGCTGCGGGAAGCTGTCGTAATTTTCAGCCACTGCTGGTAAGAGGGAGCAATGTCAAAGGAGTTTTGATACCATTTACAATATTGAACAAATCTGGACATTGTTTAGAAATTTATTAGCAATTTTAAAATAACATCATTCCTTAGATAAAAATGCAATCTTACAGGAATATACATTTGTCCCACACAGAGATGACCCTATAGCTCACTGGCGGGCCATTCGCTCTAACCTTCCTCTGCTGATTTTAAAACGTGCGAGAGGGCAAGACGGACTCTGGCACTGATGACAGGCTTACATGACGGTTACAAACTGTACAGCAGTATTTACAAAAGCATTTCTGTGGGTTCATGAAAACTAGATATAAAAGTGTGGAAGGAGGTAAAGAATTGAGACAGGGAAGGGCTTGGGTGGAGGTGCAAGGGAGGTCTGGGAAGGTGGGCAGGGAGTGTAGGGAAGAGTGGGAGAGGAGGTTTATATCTGGACTGATTTATACTTGAGAGAGGTCATTTTACAGCTCTGGGCAATTCAAATGAAGGCAAAACACTTATATTTATCAACATTTATAGCTGATGATCAGAGCAGGAAATGGTGCTCCAGGGCCTGAACTTAAGAGGTGCTGAGGAACCCCATCTTCCCTGAAGTCACTGGGAAACACCGGTATGCAGTATCTGCCAGGCCAGACCCAAACCACGCAGAGACAGTACCCCCGGACCTTAAACCCTTTGAATCCTGCAGTGCTCAGTCCTTGGTGCTGATGTGAATTCAGACTGAGTGAGAGATCAGCTCCTAAATTACACTTTCTCTCCTGAAACTGGACTAGATTCCAACCACTTCTTGCCAGAATTCACCCAAAGTGACTTATCCCTTGCTCTATCAAGCGGCAGTTGTTTGGAGGGAGATTCATCATTCGGAATTGATTTTTAAGGCAGTTTTATAAGTATCTCCCCTTTTTTTTGTGTGTGATGCAGCAATGTTTGTCAGAGATATTTACAATGTCACTCCTCCTCCTCCAAAATCTTCCCACATTCAAACTGTTAAAACTAAATAAGCTTGAAACAAATCATTTCTATGAGCAATCGTAAAGTTGATGATGTTTAGATAGTATTGGCTGCCAGTCTACCTAGGTGCTTGAGATGGGAGCAGACTGACTTAGGATGCTTAAAATACTGGAAGCATTTCAGCCTAATTGGGAAAGAGCTAACAGAAAAACACAGGTATTTAATCACCTGAATGATGATGCCAACAAATGGTGGTTGTGGTTCTGTCTCGAATAGGAAAAAGCTTTGGAAAGGGGCTGTTGGAACGCTGGCAGAAAAATCTGTGGTTGAGTGGAGTGACGCCTGCTCTTGCCTGGGCCTGTCCCTGCTCCCCTGGGCCTGGGATGCAGCCACTAATCCTGGCCTAAGGAAAGGACAGGGCAGAGCTGCCAACTTCAGGCCGCAGGAGCCTGACATGGGGCAGAAAAACAACAGCATGGGAGTGCGGATACAAGCTCCTGATCCTGCCTAACTAAGCCCTTGGTAATGCTAATGAAGATTCCCTCATTACATCAGTCATTGGTGCTGCTCCTCTCAATTAGCCCTTTAGAAAGGGACTTGATTAAGTTGCCTAATTGTCCCCTGACACCTGAGATCTCTGCCATCCTCTGATGCTGGGGGCTGTGACACCAGCCCTTCCTGGGCCAGAGCTGTGCCTCTCCCCACCAGCTGCAGCAGACCTGGCAGAGGATACGGTAGGGTATCTCAAGTGACAGTGGACACCCACATTTAGGCAACTGAGTCAAACCCTGTGCCCCTAAAGAAGGCCTGGTTTTTACGCTCAAGTGTTAAGTTCCCCATAAGGGGGAGAAGAATGGAGACTAACTAGAACATTAAACTTTGTATCATTAGAGGGGTTTTTTTTCCCATTCCAGTGTGATGCTACTGACTTATCTGAAAGCAATTGGAGCCCAGTCTGTCTTCAGAAGAGGACATATCTCCTGCTGTGCTTCTGCCGTCACCCACCCAATCTCAGGGAGCTGGAGCAGCAAGGCTAGAGTGGTCTCACCTTTCCAGAAACAAAGGAGAAACAGAGATAAAAGCTCCATGGACTGAGATCCCATTGGAAACCTTCTGGATTCCTGGGCTTGCTCACCCAGAATAAAACTTTAAAACTTTCACAACATTCAAAAGAAGAAAAAAAGAAACCCTGTGCAGCTATTGAGAATTGTATTTCTTAGACTTCTTTAAAGAAGAAAATAAATGGGGAAAAGATGTAATTACATTTTTCAGGACCCAGTTCTATTTTCCACATTCTTTGCATCAATACAACCTCCTTGGCCTCTAATGCCCTCTAGCCTCACATTAGCAAGATGGGAATTGGGGCTTCTGATGGCCTGGAATGTTTTCTTTATATGCACTGCAGTTTTCATTATGGGAACTGATGAAATCTCACTGCTACCAGAAACCCCCGACTGGATTCTACTTCAATACTGTTGTGCTCCAAATTCCCCATTCAGTGTTCCTCTCCCCCCACTGCCCTGCTGTGGGGACAGTCACAGCAGGACCATGGATGTATCTCAGGATACTCAGTTCTGTCTCAGTAGGGCTGCTTCACGTCAGCTCCCTGGACGGGTGGGTTGGGGTTTCTCATCTACACGGACGAAGCACGGCCTCCAACTCCATCTGTGACACCGGGGAGCAACCCCACGGGCTCGGGGTGGTTGTGTCTGTGTGCAAACGCGCATACATTTCATACAGCAATCTGAAACTCAGGCAGAAAAGACACAGGAGCCTGGCTGAGACCCATACAACTGTTATATTGGCGTCAGTCTAAAGAAAGCAATGATACATTGCTTTGGAAATTATCAAGAAATGTAAAAAATGCATTTGCCCTTTTTTTTGTTGTTGTTGTTGTCGTTGTCGTAGTCACTGGGGCAGGGTTGTGATTCAGAAAACAAAGGAGAAAGAGATGCGGTTCTGTACATGGCGCCTCTCTGGCTGTCCCTCCGTGCTGGGGTGTGGTGGGCAGGGCAAGAAAACAGGTGGGACCCCTGCAGTAGCAGCAGCATCTACGCCATCGTCGTCCACATGTCCAGCTGAAGAGGCAGATGGTGCCCAAAAGGTCTGTGGACAACAAAACTCCAGCTCTGGATCATGAGTTCCACTTGCTTTCCCAAAATGTCAGCCACACAGAAATAAGGAAGGAAAAAAGAAATGCACCCGATGTGGCTGGCCCAGTAGAGTCTGGACTAATGAGCAGGAGTGATACAGGGAGGAGGTTTGTTGTTTTATAAGAAACGGCTTAAGTTTGCAGTGTCCTCTTGCAAGTCAGTGGTGCTCAGAGGCAAACAGCAGATTGTCTTCCCCATTCTTTCCTTCCACGCCACTTCTCAGCCATCGGTTCCTTCAGAGCTTTCATCCACAGCACAGTGTTTGTACCCACCATCCACTCCCATACACAGGGATACACTCCAGGAACTAAACCTGCCCCCTCCTTCCCACTGTCCCCCAGACTGCCTCACTTGCAGGAGGCAGCAGCTCTTTGCTCAGGCCTGTCACATTGGAACTACCTCAAATGAAAAAAAAACCAAAAAGCCACCCTCCTCAGAAAGAGAAATTTGCACAGCTGGCACCAGCAATTACTAAATTTAACACCTGCCCCTCAAACTGCAGAACTCATTTGCATTCTCTGCTAGCCATACATTTTCCACTCTGAAGCACAGCACCTACGGGGTGTTCCAGGAGAGAGTGGGGGTTTCCCATGGCCATTTTAGGCTCTGACCCTCGAGGGAGCAGCAGCTTTCACCAAGAATGCCTGGGGCACAATCCTTCCTGTCATTTTCCTTCCCATCAAGAAAAATCCTAAAAGATGGGCTGTCAAGCACTGAAAACGCTCATTGTCGCCACTAATTTAGGTAAGCACTGTTTTTCAGGAGTGAAGAACCCCTGTCATCCATTGGGAGGGTCAGATGGACTTTGCAGTGAAAGAAAATGAGTTAGGGAGCCCTTACACAGCACTTTCAGGAACAGCCAGGCACAGGCATTTTTCCCTTTCGAGTACCTTTGGAGCACATCAGAACCAGCAGCAGCAAACTCACAGGGAGAC
Source organism: Tichodroma muraria (assembly GCA_013390105.1). Classification (NCBI taxonomy): domain Eukaryota; kingdom Metazoa; phylum Chordata; class Aves; order Passeriformes; family Sittidae; genus Tichodroma; species Tichodroma muraria. Next base: position 34,099 of record WAAG01036261.1, on the reverse strand, counting down.
ATGCGGGTGTGCCCGTCTCCATCCAGGCACCAGGGATGAAAGGATGAGACCGACCCACATCAGCTGGTTGCTTTCTCCAGGGAAGCCTTGAATTATGACTTTGATGACTGATGCTTGTACAAATGGATTCGTATTTCTCTAGTATTTGGTTTTTTCCAAGGTATCTTGAGCTGATACTAGCCGGTTCAAAAAGTACAGTCAAAAATACCCTTTGCTATTTCTCCTTTATGCCCCAGAGAAATCGAGAACAAGAGCATCACAAAAATAATGTAACCAAGGTATGCAGTGAAGGGTGTTCTCGGACACCTGCACAAGCTTAAGATTTGTAACAAAGTTTAGCTCTAAGTCAGATCACACCTCAGAACTCAGAGCTGATCTGCTAGTTTGTGAATCATCCTGAGGAGGGAGAAAAAACAGCAGTAGTCTAGACAAAAATCAGTTGCATAAAATCTAACAGTACGTGCCTGTTTTTTCAGCCTCTCTCAGGGTTAGGGCCAACTGTCAGTGTGAGAGGGTTTCACACTTACTAGTCAGGAACTGTGGCTGGGACATGCTGTGCTGCCAGATGTTTTGTGACTTAGTACCTGACCCATCCACTGAAGTCTGGGAAGAGGACTGAGACCATGCATAGGAACACCAAAAAGTCACTTGGCACCTTGCATCTTGCCCAGACTGCAGCAATTCTCCTAATAAAGATCCACAGCTCTGTCCCTCTCCCTCTGCTTTCAGCCCAGCACAGGGTTAGATAACTTTACTTCACCAACCATTTATTCTGATTCTTGCATTTCTTATCCCAGGATCCTGTTAAAACTGATCAGGGTTCAGCTATTTAATAAAATAATTTTGAAGCCAGATTTTTTCCCCCCCTGCTCCTTAAATTGCTGGTGCCAGCTGAACATGTAGGATGGATCTGCCAAATGGGCTTTGGGGGTCTTGCCACCCTTAAGTGGGACAAGACCTTTAGAGGAACTGAGCAAAAGGAAAGAAAACAAAGCCTGAATAAAATGTCCCAGTCTCGGGAAGAAAGATTCTCTACTGATAAAGTCATCGTGCACATTAAAAGGGAGTGAGGAAGAAGTAAAATGAACACAAGATATGCAAAATCAGTAACGTTCAACCTGTCAGTGGATTGCAGAATAGTTACTTACACCAGGTACACTTTGTTCATTGTACAAATCAAAAAAGGAAAAAAAAAAAAAAAGTACCCTTTCCCCGACCACACGTAAAAAAGCACTTAAAAGTTCAAAGGTAAAGCTTGGCACATTCCAAATACGAAATGATTCACCTGACATGCAGCAAAATATACAAGAAGTGATTATTTTTTTTTCTTTTTTTTTTTAAACAAACTTAATTCAATTCATTATCTTTGCTTGGCACAATTGCAATTCATTTTAAAAAAATATTTGAAAAATACTGAAACTGACCTGAATTCAAGTATAACGGTTTCTTCAACAGAAACATTATCAATGCAATAGAACATCACACGGAATATATCGAAGCTTAACGTCTTCTGGTTTGTTTTTTTTC
>WAAG01036261.1:14958-32516 GCA_013390105.1 Tichodroma muraria | reverse complement strand
TTTTTTTTTTTGTTTCCCCCACCCCCCGTAAATTTTTTTTTCTATACAGTTTTAATGCCGACACAACTTACAATTTTATTTTAAAATTAATATTATTGCATTGTTTTTGCATATCTTGTGGAACAGAAAATGCAAAGTTACTGATTCCCTTTTCAAAAGCAGAGACAGTGGTTTGTTTTTGCATTCGAATGGCCCCAGATACAGATCTCCTGCAGCTCAAATCAGGACGTGGAGAACTGCTCTTACACACACACACACACACACACACACACACACTCTCTCTCTCACTCCTATTGCTCCCACACTCACAGATACACCTAGCACTAAAAAGAACCCAAATCAATCACTCAAATGTGCAAGACTATATCAAGTGCATTGCCTACTATCTTTAAATTATAAAACAACAACAAAAAAGGTTTCAGTTGCTAGTAAATAAAATTACAAATTCTTGGTGTACATAATGGTTGGTAAAACTCGTCTATCATTATACTGCTACCAAATTCCNAAATAAAAACTGCAACATGCTTTCAAGAAAATACCAAACTGCGAAACAAGAACTCTGCACAGGCCCAGCGGCCCCCTCAGCCCCGCCGCCATGCCTGCTCTCCCATTGGCTGGCACGGTTGGCGCGCTGAGCTCTGATTGGCAGTCAGGAGACCACCTGAGCTCGGATTGGCTGGCGAGTGACCGCCCGAGCTCTGATTGGCCGGCAGGGGCCGCTGCCGGGATCTGGGCAGGGCTGGGCCGCGCCTCGGGCTTCTCCTGCTTCCTCCTCCCCGTGGCCGTGTGGGAATCCACAGCAGAAGTCTTCCTCTCCTTCCGAATCAAAGGGCCTTGGCTTTATGGAGACGGTGAGGCTCATACAGAATATGTGCAAAATGATTTTTACAAGCAAGGTTGAAAGACACCCGTTTGGCGCAGGGTCCTTTTGGCTAGGGCCATCCACAGGAAGCTGAGGTTCCCCTTGGTGCTCCGGAGGCAGCTGTCGTTCCTTGTGCAGGGACTGAAAAAAAGAGGGAGCTGGCTCTCCTCCTCTTCTCCTCCTCCTCACTCTTCCTTCATGGACACGTGCTGGGGTTATATCCTCTCCTGAAAAGCTTTCTTACACCACCCAACTCTGCGACTCGTCCCAACAGAAATGAATGAAGAACGCTGTTCCGGTTACTCCAGGTCACGAGAACAGTGAGGCACTTCTGAAACAAACCCATTAGGAACATTGAAACAAATAAAAAACCAGCATCGCTTCCAGCCCTGGCAACTACAGGCTGCTGATATAAATCCTGCTGTCCTTGAGCTCCTCCTGACTTATCCTACAATCCGGGTTCTGCACCTCTTCCTCTTCCTCTCCTGCACTGTCCTGCCCTGGGTCCCTGCAGTTAGCAAAAGGCAAGAGGTTGCCATTGGGGCTCTGCTTGCTGTTACCATTGAGAATGTTGTCTGCTGCATTTTCCATCTCTTCTATCGTCATGTCGCAGGCGTCTGCAAGCTCCTGGGTTGTGACCTCAATGAACTTTGGATCTTGAGCAAACTGCATCAGTCCTTCCGAAATCAAGACCTTCAAAAGCAGGTGGGGAACCAGAACACAAAGACACGTGTTAGTACCCTGCAGCATCAACCCTGCCACACCTCCAACACAACTCTCTCTCTTTCCTGCTGTGCTTCCTTCTCCCATCCACGCTTCTAAACCCCCGCCAGGAGAAAGGCTCTCCTACTCCTAGAATTGCGGGCAGCAATTGATCTGTTTCCCTGCTCTTCCAGGGCCATGTTTCTCGCTGGCCATGCCACGCTATCCTTGGTGCCTGTGCGCTCTTACCGCTTCCACCAGGCTGCTGGCGCTGCCGTGGAACTGCCGGCTGCTCCCTGCGGTCGGGCTGGGCACGGTCAGGGACACCGGCCGGGCTCTCCTAGGGCTGCCGCCGCTCTCAGGGTACCGGGAGCCGCAGTGCACTGACGGCAAGCTGCTGTTGAGCTTCTCCGAGGACTCCGCCCCGTCGAGGCGCAGTGTTGGGATGGTCTGTTGCGGCCAGCCCCGGTTGCAGGGCGTGGCCGGGGGTGTAGCACACAGCCGAGAGAACGTGGTGGGGGAATGGCTTCGCTGGAGCAGGGGACTCAGGCCGGCCACTGCTAACGCCTGCGGACAGAGGAGGGGACAATATGAGTGAGAGCTTGCAGGGCTGGAACAAGGAGGTGCTGGAGAAACCATCCGAGAAAGGCCTGGAGAGTCTCGAGGCTTGTGAACGCAGCTGCCAGCTCCTTGAAGGGTTTGGATGTGTGCTGCAAACTCATTTTGTAAGCTTTCCTTCAAATGGTATAGCCTATGCTAGTGCCAAGCACTGGATCGGAAATTTTAAGAACTGCAGTTCTTTAGCCTGGGAACCACGGCACTGCCAGCAGGGATGCAGCCCCATTCCCACGGCACTGCCAGGAGAGATGCAGCCCCATTCCATGGCACTTCCAGGAGGGATGCAGCCCCGTTCCCATGGTGCTGCCAGAAACACCACCTCTTCTCCAGTGGGGGAGACACCAGACATAGCACAGGTTTTATTGCCAGTTGCTGTTTTAAGTGTCTACTGAGGAACCTGAACAGATACCGGATGTGAATTTTAGATGTGTGTGCAGTTGGCAATAACCTGAAATCCACCACTGGATTTTTGAAATCCACCACAAGGCATCTGCTGTTGGTGGGAGGATCAATATCTGATGATTATACTTTCAGCCATCCAATCCTTCCTGTAATCATATACACAGCCTCTGAGTCATTCAGCTTCCTCTTATAACCAATTCCTCCAGAGGCCTCTTGTTGCACAGGGCTGATCTGATGCCTTATTGATGGTGACTGCTTCCTTGTTCTATGAGCAAGACTGTCAGAGTCATAAGCTCATCTCACAGAGCCCATGGCTGAGCAATGAAATAAATGCATAGAGACTCCAAAAGCATGTGGATTGTGTTGTGTTCAGGCTGGGGGAAGGCTCTGTGTTTAGTCTAAGCTAACTGTGCAGAGAGACTGGCAAGCCTCCCTTCTCTTCAGTGCCTGCCGGAAAACACTGCCTCAAAGACATGACTTACACAAGGCTTAAGCTTGCCCTTTGGTGATGCTCCTTCCCTCCATTGACCACAGTGGGACTGAACTGACTAATTTAAACTAGACAGCTCACTTAAAGCTATCTAATGTTCAGTGAAGCTCAGTCCATCTGCCACTGAAATCCTTGGGAACTGATAATTATGTTGTGCTGATGACTTCAGTGTCAGGTAAACTGATACTCTGAAAAAAGGAATTCATTTTTAGTCACCTGCAAGTTCACCAAGGCTTTCTCAGGAATTAGATGTCAGACTCCTATCAAATTTCAGTGAGGAAGAAAGCCCTTATAACTTCTTCTGAATAAGTCATGCCCTGCAGGCTATGATGGCCTCAGCACATTTCTTAAACTGCCAGGACTTCAAGGAGAGACCTGGATCTGTCAGGCAGGACAACGGAACCAATTTTTCAGCTTGTTGGCAGAAACTCACACAAAGTGTTTTATCAAAAAATGTGAGGTTCTGAGGAAGCTGAAAGAAGCTCTGTAGGATTGCTTTGAGCTTCAGCTGAATACATTTACATATCATGATGTAGAGGTGTTCCATGAGAACACCTCTTCAAGCATTTACAGCAACAGAATCCATTAGGCTCAGCAGAGGCAACCTTTCCACTCTGTGGTCTTATTTTAGGCACTGTTGTTAGTTAACATTTTTGTAAACATGTGAATGTTGCTGAGTGTTGTCAGCTGGCAGCCAGATGCCTCTTTCAGGGTAGCCCTTCAGTCTGGCTGAGTGACACTTGTGTGGGCAGAGCCCCATCCCTCCAGGTTTTGGGCTGCATGGTGGGATGAGGATGGGTGAAGTAGCTCCATCTTATTTGTAGAGGTTGGAGGGAGGTGATTCTGTCAGCTGTGTGGGCTAAGAGGGCTGGGAGGCCTGTGTTCCCTCTGCCTGGCCTGCCATGGGAGGGAAGGAAGTCTCAGGAGCGCTGTTGGTGCTCTGGTAAACGTGGGAAGCTGTTTCCTCACCAATCCTCCCTGCTCCAACACATTTTCTGGTTGTCCCTGCCACAGCTGTAACTCTCTGCAGACCACTGCTTTCTGGAGCTCAAGAATTAAAGGATAACTCTCTGGAAGTAGAGGTGAGAAAAGCCAGGGAGCCTCAAGCCCACTCCTCTCTCACTCCTCTGACTTTTCACTCCTCCCAATCCTACTCTGTGGCATTTTCTGCTCTTGTGGCAGCCTAGAGAAGCAGCAAGGCCATTCTACCCTGCCTGAGGGCACTGCACAGAGCAGGATGCCACACCTGCAAGGCTGGCACTGCCATCTGCACCTGTTTCTTTTGTGGTGACAAAAAGTGGCATCATCAAACCGAAAGACACAGCTCTCCTTTGGAGCCTGACAGCTGGCTAATCATCTAGGTACGTGTTCAGGCATACATTTGCTAGGCTGCTGAACACAGTTACAAAGGGCTTAAGAAGCTGATTGATTACATTTAATCAGTTTATGTTTTAAAATGGTTAATTACACTTACTGGTTCCTTTAATTAATATTAAAGTGGACTGTGCACACTTTATTGATGTGCATACTGCCATCAAAGCCAGTGTAATTGCACTGCAGCATGCAATTCGGGTAGTTATTTTCATCTTTTTGCTAATATTTTGTTTTGTTCTTTCACAGGCATCAGAAAATGATGACTGTGGCTGACTCCAAGGGACATATTCCTGTAGCATTTTGGGAATGATAAAAATCCTGATTGCTAAAACCTGGGCCTTTGGTATGGGTGAGAATCTATCCCAAATGTTTTTTAAACAGTGGGTTGGGATGCTCTGGGGGGCACTGCAGGTGTGAATAATCACACTCACCTGATGATGGACCAGGTGCAAAGGCAGGACGGTCTTCTGTGAGACGTCCACACCCTGGTTTTTCTGTCTTTTCAGACACTCTAAGTGAAAAGATGCTCTTCGACCTGCAACAGCAACACACACAACGTGTCCATCATTCATAGTACACTACAGGTAATCTGTTTTCAGTTTCTTTCAGTGCAGCCCCACTGGACAAACAGCAGAGACACACAGCTTGAGGCTCTGTCCGCTTCCCCTCAACACCGTGCCCTTTTCAAAGCAAATGTATTTACAGAAAGCACTCAGGCATCACAAACCCATCAATTCCACCTTCCCAGCAAGCTGCAAGGTAGGATTCTGAACACTTTTTTTCCTTTGAAACACGTGCAGCTGATTTCCCTCCCGAGCAGTGGCTGAGGCAGAGCCCTCAGCAGGATGGTGGCAGCTGAGACTGGTGCTGTGCTGGCTGCACACAGCACACAGATGGGGACATTGTGCTGCTCAGGTGACACTGGCACCCTGCTTGCATGTGATCTGGGTCCCTCAGCTGCCAGACATACCATATTTTATGGGACTGTGTCTATAGCAAGGTCAAGTGCAACTGAATTTATCAGTGGGGAATTTAGTGGTGAATGGAAGGTGACTTAGACATGAAGCATTTTTTGAATTTGGAAGGAAGGGAAGAGGCAAAAAAGAGATTTAAGAGGGAACTGTTGAAACAGTCACATTGTTTACTTGCTATAAAATTAAACTTCTCTAAATATGAGCAAGGTACTCACAATGAGGAATTTAAAACTACTGAAAAGTGTTTTTATGATCAAGTGCTTTACTTCTGAAAAATGGCAATTAAATCCAGTATTAAAGATTCAGTACATGGCATACTAAAGTATTTTGTTGTCTTCTTGATTTTGTTGACATTTTTCTAAAGAAGGAAAGAAAATTAGAATTCTGTAAATAGTAAGTATCTATAATATTGGATTTTTGAGAAAAAGCCCTCTCAGGGTTGGAGAAAATATGTTATAACCCAGAGAATGAATGTTACAATGCAGGTTAAAAGTATTTCCTCTTTCTAGAGAAAAACCCAACTAGTAGAACGAGTATGACATCAGTATATAAATATTCACTAGAATGTCGTTAGTGAAGTATTGTATCAAGGGCTGACTGCCTTACAGATAGATATAGGAGTTGTCATTGCCTAATATTTTAAGATTTGAAATAAAGTAAATGTTGTTAGAACAGTGAAGCATCCTGAAGGATTTCAGTGAAGACTCAGGGCCTCACTTTAAACATGACGCTACCTAGTCTGTCACTGTTATTCTGTAAAAATGATTTTATACACGATTCTTTTTATTTTCTCCATTCAGTGTCCTTTTCCACCACACTAATACTCAGAAAAAGGCTGAAAAATGCTATACCTAAAGGAGTTCATTTTGTCACACACTCTCTTGATACTTTCATAAAACCTTGTGATTCATGGGTTTCACCTGACAGTGAAGCGCTTGAAAATCTCCAGGTACAATTAGAGCAGAAGGCAAATTTATGTTGTATTAACTGACATTTGGTGTGTTCCTGGTAGCAGACAGAGGAGACAATCTCTCATTTCCCCTTGCTGAATACACACAGAGCAGAACACCGTAGACTCAAGGCTCACCCATTCGGTGACTCCCTGGTGATTGTTTGGAGAGTCTACAGCTCTCAGATAAACTGCCCTAATTCACAGGCAGGCTTGATCAAACAGATCACAGGGACTGTCCAAACAGCCACATGTTCATCTGCTGACCAGTGTGAAGCCAGCAGAGCCATGTGCCTGATCTGCACGCCCTGGGACTCCTGGTCTCACTAGTGGAGCAAACAGCAACACCCGTGCCCACGTAGGCTGAGATTCCTCCAGGGGGATGTGGGAACTCCAGCAAGGTGGAGGAAACACAGCCCAGCCCTGCTGGGAGATTACCAAGGGCTGAGGAGCAGAGAAACCCCTTCTTCGGAGAGTGCCGAGTGTCCTCTCCTTTGTTGTTTTCTGGTGGAGTGAGTTGTCTGTTTTCATCATCTTGGTACGCAAGCCTGGGAAGGAGAGCAGAGGGATTTAGAAAAGCAGCTGATATTGGGCAGGATAAGCCCTCTTCCAGCAAGGAAGCCAGGAACGTCATGCTAGCAAAGGGATGCAAGAGCAAGCTAGCTTCAAACTATTTACTGGTCCAGGAGCTGTCACAAGAGACCATGGCACAGAGAACCCTCTAAAAATGAGCTCTGGGAACATCAGGAAGTAGAAGTGAATGTGGGGGGCAGCCCTGCAGATTCAGACGTCTCATTCAGAGAAGGAAAATCTTAGGTGAAAAAATGTCCTTTTCAATGTTACTTCTAGGGCTAAACTGCATTTTAAAAAGAAATTATTTTCTCGTATTTGAGTTGTCTAAAATTTTCTGACCTTCTCCAATAAATTGAAATTTTTGTAGAAAGATGTCACCTCTTCCCACCTCTCCCCCTTAATTAAAGAACCACCCAAACACCTTGACTAAAGCTGCAAAGCTCACATTTCAGTAGAGAGCAGACTTGGTTCATTACAGTACTCAATGTCTTCATTCAAATTTTCATCATAATTCTCATCCTGAGACACTTCCTCTTGGCAAACAATTGCCAGCTGGCTGTCTCTGGAACTGGAGCTAATGAGCAAAAAAGACAAGTCAAGATATGGAGATGGTAAAGACAACCTGTTACAAAGACAAGAATGACAGGCTCCATCTGTCTCAGTTTATTATAATGCTGAAGAGCCATCATAGAAAAATCAATGACTGAACAGAGATAAAGAGTTCACAAATACAAGGCAACAACCTTTGTCTGTGTCCTCTTTCACAGGATGAGTTTCTTAAACCAGTGCTGAACAACACTGTAAATGTATTTTGTCATTTGTACTCCATTAATGTGCACATCACACTGACCACATTCCCAAAGACAGACCTCACTGAAGTCACAGGAAAATCTGAGATGGGCTCTCAGGAATAAGCTTCTTCCCTTGTTGCAAAAGACTTGGTTATGGATTTCAGAGAAGCCTCCTGGACACTCACAGTAACCTTCTCATCTCTGTGATGTGTGGTCTTTGCCTCCCAAGTCCCTCAGTCTGCACCAGCTCTGCTCTCTGTCTCCTGGTCACGTTCTCATCCTCGCTGGCTTTTCCACCTTTTGTCCCTTTTTTTAACTGCAGAGTGCTTCTATTGAATTCAGTAGGATCTGTTCAAAGCCTTAGGTGTGGCAGCCCTTAATTCCCTGCTTGCCTCCTCTCTGTCCCTCTGTTTCACATTTCAGCACTCGTATTTCGCTACATTTGGACTGTGCATTTTCTGAGGAGTAAAGTAAAATCTGGGGGTAGCTTGAATCTTTGAGGTATGGACACAGGTATTGGAAATGGTTTCAGTTTCTTACTAGCATTTGCAGAAGAGAGCAAGGTGGCATTTTGTTTTTTCTTCATCTTTTAGGGACTGGAGAGGCAACATTATCTTGTCATCTGGTTAAAGCAAAAACCAGAGCATTTGGGAGAAACGTGGCTATGCATTGTGTAAAAGAGCCTGTAGGACAGTGCTGCAGTGACCTTCCTCTGAAATGGGAGGCAAGTAAAACTGCTAAGGTGCAGAGGGGAAGAAACAGTACCTGGCATCTCCTCCTGTTCAACTGTCTGTGTTTAGCCAAAACCATACGGAATTTTTGCACGAACATGCCAGGGTGTACTTCACTATGCTGTGATCAGAGAATGTGTAGATGTGTGAGCCCAGCTAGAATCTCTAAAAATCCCCAAATCTAGAAAACAGCCAAAACATGAACTGCTACTTGCCCTGAGTTGGGAGTATTTTCTGGAGCTGTCATGGTGATCAGTATCTCTATTTCAGCCCTACTGACACCAAAAAGGAGAGCTCATATTCAGCATTAATGGGAATGTGGAGTTTGAACAGGATGGAGAGAGTGGGTCTTACACCCAGGCAGCATTAGAGGGGTATGGAGAACACGTACCGTCCCAGTGTCTCGTAGTAATGTGTCCTAATTCAAGGAACGTGCCCAGGGAAGCAAGGAGAGAAAAGAACACCCCGTTAGCAGTGTCACACCAGCATGTGTCAGCAGGGAGAAGGGCAGATGGGCAGAGATGTTGTGCAACTCCCGTGACCTCCCTCAGGAAGGCATGAAATAGAAAAACCACGGGACTCTTCACTTGGGCAATCCTGCACCCATGGAAGTTCCTCTGTCTTATTGTTCTATTCTGTCCTTTCTGGAGGCAGCGTTTGGCCACCTTCTCACACTGCTCACTCTCTGCACTAAAAAAGCCAACAAAACCTTCTCTTTCCTGCTGTTTCTGAAAGTATTAAAAAAAATCCCCCACAGAGAAAAATTATATTCCTTTTGTGTTAGTCATCTGTGTGTAGAGAGCCTGAAAACTGTCCAGAGAAGGGGATTTTCTTTGCTTTGTTTCTGAAAACCTTGCCTCCCTCCTCCCAGAATGTCTTTGGTGACCTCTGTAGGGATGTGACCTGCTGAATGAAAAACCACTGACTTCAACAGAACTCCCTATTGGGCAATTAAGACATGAAAAGCAGTCTCCTTCAGCTACCAGTTGGTAAAACACCTCCCTGTGGTGAAGGAAGGATAAATAAAGTTCCCTTTGGATCTTACAAAGGTTTCTTCCTGATAAAGCCCAAAGAAATCAAGTGTGTTGGTCACTAGGAGTGCTGATGCCTGGCAGTGGCCGGTTGGTGCGTATTTGTTGCACTGTGGGCTTTGGCACAAGTGGAGAACCACAAGGCTCAATCCAGGCTGCAGGTAGGGCAATGTCTGGGAGTGACTTTGGCTCGGCAGCAGTGCTCTGGTGTTTGCATGCACCTTCCAACACCTGCTCCCTTGGCTCCCTCTCAGCTGGAAAACTTACCTTTTGGATGGGAGTTTCCAGGGAGCCTCCTGCACACATATGGTGGGGGACAAGGGGGTCCCGTGACCTTCCACCGTGCTGACGGTGCTGGGGTAGCTGGGTGGGCTGGGGAAGCGACACAGGGCAGTGTTGTTGGCGTTGTTGATGTTGGCATTGGAGCCTGAAGATGAGTAGCTGCTGGGAGTGAAGGTGGAGTCCACCAGCTTCTCATGAGATGGAGACTCGGTGTCTCCGTGGTTGTTGCCAGACTTATTGATGTGCAAAGGTCTCTGGGTGGTGAATGTCTGGGGGAACCCACTCCTGCCGTCACTTTGGTAATAGCTCACGTGGTTTCCAAACAAGCCTCCAGCTCTCTGTCAGAGAAACAGAAAGGATTTTTCCTTTGTGAGTGAGATGTGCGGGGGCCCCGGTGTTTTCCTGCCTCGACTGTTCTTGAGGAAAAAAAAGTGAGGATGAACGTGGGCATGATGGCACTGGTGCTCTCTCTTCCAGAAGGCAGCGTGAGGACTTCTCTGGCACAGAGACTAGGTACACACAGGCTGGGATTTCAGAGGACTGGCAGGTATATGTCTGTATACCTCCCACCAGTCCTGGAAGTCCAGGATGGGGTATGGATGCAAGAACCTGTCTGGTGTCAGAAGGTTGAAGCTGTTGTCTGGTTTTCCCAGTTCTGTTACAATGGAACATTGAGATATGAGGGGGAATTTGAGAAGAGCACCAGAAACTATTAAGCACCTGGAGGAAGAAATGAAGTGAAATTTAATGAGCCAGTTATGTACTATTTAGATGGTGGGTAATGAAAGGGACTGACAACATCTTTTTGTAAAGAAAGGAGGAAAATGCCAACGGAGAGGAAAAGTTACCAAAGAAAACAAGTACAAAAACCAGGAATGAAATCAGAAAGAAAAGATTTAGCTAAGTTGCTCAGAAAATTTTCTCCTTCCATAGGAGCTCTATTGGGTCCTCGTGTACTTTTTGGAAGGATGCTACCAGTGCCACTGAAAGGAGTGAATGAAACACTAAAGTGTGCCTGGCTGCTGCTCTGCAGATTGCAAGATGGCTGCACTGATCTGTTCTTTAATTTAGGTTTCATGAGGGAATCTTCCAGTGAGAAGTTTCCCTTGAGAGAAAGAGAGAAATAATTGGGATAAAACTGTGCAAAGACCTAAGGATCCTTCACTTAGGACCTAGGTCCACCACTGTTTTCTAATAAGATGTACAAAACAAGGAGGGCCCAGCTGTAATGCAGAATGAACAAAAGAGAATGTAGCACTCTGAGCTCAGCCTCAGCTCGCAAACTTGTTCAGAACCTACCCGGAAAATATCATCCTCAGAGGCAGCAGAAACAGCTTCTTTCATGGCCTTGTCCAGCTCTTCTTCAGCTGTCAGGTCTCCAGAAATTGCTCGTCGGATCTCTGGCCCAATGTCGTGGAGTGTGCGCAGACCAGCCTGCAAAACAGCAAACTATAGAGCTTCATATCTCCGAGTGGGCACAGGAGAGATAACAGCATTGCCACTTCTTCCTAAACACTGTGGAGCCCCTTTAGCTAACACAGCACCCCCAGCTCCTAGAGAAACACCAACAAACCCTGTTCTTTCATCTCCACCTCAGAGAGAGAGAAAATCTTGGCAATACAAACCAAGGAATGTTTGTTGCTGGGCCTTGGCTTCATCACAGCGGGACACAGACATAAATCCACAGGCTTGACTAAGCACGCAGGTCTGCATGCTTTCAGCTCTGGGTTTTCAGATCCACAACCAGAAGCTCTAGAGCAGCCACAGTTCCAGCTGAGCCGTGTACTCTGGTGCCTCAGAAAATCTCTTCTTTTTAATCGGCAGCTTAAATATGGATTTAATAGCTAAGCCTCTGGCATTTGGGCCTGCAAAGTCCTCAAACCCCTCACTGACTGGAGTCTGTTCCAAAGAGTCCATCCAGGATGGTAAGCTGTGGCTGTACCGCGGCCTCGTTCTGTGTTTGTGCCCACATCACAGCACTTTTCAGCTTGCTGAATCTCCAGAGTCACCCTTTTTTCTCAATGTATCCCCGAGGGACATAAATAGTACTGCTTGTACAGTCAAAAGGGTTTTCTCTTTCTGTCACACAGCCTGGTAATCTACTGATTGAACATGTATCACAGTGGGGAATAGATCCCAGTCCTTACAGTCCTGTCCATTGGATAGCCTTGGCATCCAGGTATGCTTTTTGCTTTTTAAGTGATTTTGCCTCCTGGCAACATGCACTCGGAATGGGTCAAACGTATGTGGGAGTAATCAAATGTCTGTAGGACAGTTCATACCAGTTCTCTAAAAGGATCCCAAATTTCAAATATTACTGGCAGATTGCTAAATTGTGATTACGCCTCACCTGTGCCTTCCATTTCCAGAGCTAAGGGATTGTGAGCCCATGGTACACAGGTATTTATCCAAAAGGATCGGTGTGATAATTCAAGGGGTCTACGAGCTCCTTTCCAGTAGGGGTAGCCCATTGCAACCCCCAGAATGGTTGAAGAGGGAAGTGGGGCCTCCTGTCTCTACTGTACCACCCCTGTCCACTCGGGGCCCGCTTGTCACCTGTAAGGACAGCGCATTGCGCTGGGAGGGCTTCCCCACCAGCCCCTGCTCTTTACGCTTCTTGAACTTCCGGAAATACTCCTGGATCAAGAAAGTGGCGTAGAACTTCCCGACGGTCACCTCATCATCTGCAAAGGGGGGGGGTGTGAAAGAATAAATTAAATAAGCAGCTGATTTATCAGTGTATTTGCTCATTATTTGTATTTGTAAGCCTCGCAGAAACACTGGGCATTGCAGTCCGTCTCTGCTTTTTACAGCATCAGGATGCAGGGCTGAAGGAAGGGATTGCTCTGCAGCCAGAGCTTGCGGTGAATAGTCAGGAGGAGAGGTGCAGGTGGCACTGGGGCTGACTGGCTCTGCTGGCACAGAACCCCTGCAGCGGGAGCACATCCAACCTTTGCAGTCTCTGGTGTTGGTTAACCACAAAGGATCTCGTTACAGCAGCAGCCTCCCAGTCTGGGTCAACACATGCTGCTGTCTTGTGACAGCCTGGGCTAAGACTTATTCACAGGCTGGCCTGCCAACAGCATCTGACTGATCATCCATCCCAGGCCTGATCTGACCCTTCTCTGCACTGGAATTCTGTCCCTTTATGCCTAACACGGGTGTGAGTGAACAGAGATCACCTCTCCCTTGAAATGCAGTCACAGCTCTGTTCCCACACAATAAAAACAGTCAGTCAGCCAAAATGTGCACTGTTTTTCTCCAGGTAGCTCTCCTCTTTTCTGCAAACCCACTGGAAATTTTAGAAGACATGGTCCACTGACTTTAGAGCAGGCTGAGCAAGGCTCAAGACCTGGCTGCTCCTGTTGGCTGACTGCCAAGTGCTGTTTTGTGCCCATGGGGCCACCTGGAAAGTCAGTGAATGCCACACTGGATGCCTATGCACCAACTCCTATTTACGCACATTTTTTTCTTTCCCTGATTTCTCAGCAGTAAGAACAGCATATTCATGTTAGTACAGAACAGACCTCAGCCTGATGAAACACAGGTAGCTTGTAGAAGAAAGCCTGTCCCCCCTATTCCACTTGATGATCACGAGATGCAGTAGGACAGGACAGTTGGGGGAAAAAAATCAGAGAGATTCAGAGACAGGGACAAGATCCTGCACTCACCACCTGCAGGAGGCACCACCTGGTCCAGCAGCTTCATACTGGTGCGCTTCCAGATTTTCTTAATTATTGCTCTCAGCTCTTCGTTGGCTTGCTCCAGGTTACCTGCAGGGTGAAAATCATCAGAGACAGGAATTAAGCAGACCCTGCAGAGGGGCAATTTAATATCTGGCATAGAAATCTCAGGAGGTAAATATCAGAGTGTTTTCAGTAGTGGAAAGTTCTGTGCCAAGAGATGCTCAGACAAATTCTAAAGCTCCCTTACAGCAAGAGGTCTTCTTCCTAAGTATGCATAGTCATCTCTGGGTAGGGAGGTGACTTTCCTTCTAGATACCCACTTCTTCTCAAATGAGTCATCTGCAGTTTTATTTCTTGATTTATGTACATTCAAACCCCTCTCATCTCTCTCTAGGTGTCTGAAACCAGTATCTTGTCCTCCTAAAGGTGCTGTTCCTGCAGTTTTTCCTATTTCTCCCCAGCACTAAGGCTCCTGAGGGTGTTTCACAGGGCTCTGCATGGCAGTAGTTCTTGTAATAGGATGCAGTGAAGATAGGGGCACTGAATAACTTGCTGAGGACGCAACACATGGACAGCATCAAAGGCAGAAATCTGACTCAGCAGGGCTAATTCCAAACTCCTGCCCTGACCACTTAAAAGATCCTCCTAAGGCAAGAAAGAAAGCAGTTTGAGGCTTTAGATGGTTTCCCAGGAGTTCACTGGCAATGACTCTGAGTTTGAGGCTCAGACAGACAAGAAAACTGAGTCCTCTTTGGGTCTCTGTTTCATAAGACACAAGATGTCTTACAGGGATTGTGGGTGGCTTTTCCTCAGGAGAGTCTCTTGTGCTAGAGTCAAATTCTGTTTAGCACGACTTTCAAGGCCTTAATGTAAGTTTTTCATTTTGCCACTGTTTTTTGGCTCAGCTGTGTTCAGCTGGCACTGTAAGGTAGAGTTTTGCTGGTCTCTGCTTCCCCATGCCTGAAATGTAATGCAGCCATTCCTGAGGCAGGGGTGTTTAGATGTGAATCACAGACCTACACTCTCTTTTAATGCATCTCATTAATACAAGAAGCCAGATTCTGACTCAGGAACAATATCTTTTATTACAGCAGGTGACAGAGTGCAACAAAGAGGACAAGCTGAGCCCCAAATCTTGTCTGCTTTCCTCAAATGTACCTGCTGTCTATGCACAGCTATTAACAGTCCTTTTACTTCTCATCTCTCTTTATAACACCAGTGTTACTACAGTGTAACGTTAACTCATGCTAATGGAAGAACAGGAGGGGTTTTTGTGAGATGAAACCCTGGAGTCCAAGCTCTTTTTTCTGCCTTGGACTGGAAGATCAGTGGCAGCAGCAGTCAAGAAGTGGCTCAGCTCTGCAGACAGGCTACAAAGAGGAGGCTTTGCACTTCGTCCTTCTCCTAATTGCTGTGTGAGCAGACATTGATCTAAACCTTTAAACTTTCTGACCACTGTGAAGAATGTGATCAATAATTTGAGATGATACTACAGGAAGCACTGGCTTCCTAAGTAGTGGGAAACACTGTGCTTTCCCTAGAAGGTATTATTCCTCCAAAACTCTTTACATAGCTTTTTGTCCCATGTGCTGCATATGAGTAAATTGGATAATTATAAACAAGAGGTCCCTGTTAGTTTATTCCAGCTCAGGACACGTTGGCATAAACACCTTTGTATCCTTGCAGTCAGCAAGCTTCTCACCTTCTGTCTTGATCCTCAGTGCTGTTCTGACCAATGCAAAGAGAGTGGCATTGAACATGACAGTCCCATCGCTGTTCAGTGGCATGTTCATGGAGACGAGGCGCTGTGGGATGAAGGGAAGAAAGACAACGATCACACCACCACACATGGACTGAAGCATGCTCTTCCTTATGTCCTTGTGGTGCCCTCCAGGCCTGCCATCCCTCTTATGTGGGTATCCATGGCCTGTGGGTTAGTTACACAGTGAGAATGCCCTGCTATTTCTATCTCTCCTAATCTGTCTCGAGATGGATGTTTGACAGTACAAGCAGATGTGTGTTCTTGGTACTTGAGACCTGTATCTAGCACAGATGTGCTCTCCTAACCAGACAAAAGGCTGATGGCCCTGAGTAATGCACAACGCACCTGCTGGTGACCCTCCAGCCCTTGACAGGCTGGTTGCAGCCCAGAGGAGCTGGTGAGAGGCACAGGGCAGCCCAGGGGTTGCTCTGACATGCTGTTCCTGGCTCTGCCTGGTGGGCAGCGAGCTGCGATGTGCCCAGTGTCAGGCAGCACTGAGGCAGGGTCAGCTAGAAAATGCCATGGCATGGCATAGTGTAAGACAACTGGTCTGGTGGAAGGCAGCACTGCCCAAGCATGGGGGCTGGAATTAGATGGTCTTTAAAGTGCCTTTCAGGCCAAACCGTTCTGTATTCTCTGACTGGTTCTCTGGTTTAGCTGCTGTGAGCCCAGCCTCCCCTGAGCCGCAGCGTGCCTTACTTTGCAAGCCACCCGGTGAGGGCAGAGCTTCCCGAAGCCCAGCGGGGGCTGGATCCGCCGGAGCAGCGTCACCACATCCAAGTGTTTGATCCGTCCCCTAAAGAAGAAAGCACAGTCAGGGCTGCATCCTGGCCAGGGCTGACCTGCCTGCCTGCCTGCCTGCAGAGTGCAGCTACAGCTAAAATTGTCCCTAAGGTCTCTCCAGCCTCATGCTGATGCTCCCTGTACCCCAGGCATAGCTTAAAGTATTATTTCAGGTCTCTTGCACTTGGTGCCTTCTGCAGGATTTGCCCAGCACTCATGTAACTTCTACTAGTGCAGAAATCCCAGCTGTCAGCCATACTTGAGGCAATACAATTGGCCTCAGCCTTTTCAATGTTGCAGTTTCTTACTGTGTGAACAGACGATTTGGTGTTCTCTTCTCATCACTGACCTTCTCAAAATAAATATCTACTTATTTACTTGTTGGGCTAAGGCCTATAACAGGCAGAGGTGTAAAGGGTCTTTTCCCTTGTGGTTTACCTCCTACATAAATAGCCCCAAGCCACTGCCTTTTAATACTTGTTTATGCTTTCAGCTGTCACTAGAGTGAGCACAAAACAAAGTACTGAACTTCCTCCACAGCGACAGCTGGGTTTCTCTTAAGTTTGGCAAATGGCATCTCAAAAGAAGAATTCTCTCACAAAGGAAGGAAAGTTACCAGAGCCAGAGGAGGGGCATGGGCCATGGATGGGGAAGAAGAAGAAAAGGGCTTTCCATTTATAAACAGGGAGGAGGAGAAGGATGCCATCTGAACTGAGTGGGTCTCTATTATATGGCTTCAGCCATTGCAGTTTTGCCTTCAAGCAAGTGCAAATAGTAGCATCTGTTTTGTTAACAAATAGTGTATTTCTTAGAAGTCTGTGTTTATTCCCCATCCATATTAAAAGTCCCCAACCCGGGAAGTTACCATGAACAGGAAGAAGTGTTGAAATTCACATATCACTCTCATAATGTGACACACGCTCACATGTGGCAGAACCTGAGCCCAGACTAATCTCGACACCATGTCTCCTAAAGAGATCTGCTTTTAGTTTACATCCAAATCTCTTTCCATGTCTTTTGCATTATGAAGGGGGCTTTGCAATTACAACTGTCAACTGTACAGTAATGCCACAGGGATCTAAAAGCACTTTAGGCTTAAGCATGTGTCAAACAGAGCATATAATACTGAATGTCAGTTAAGCCCTCATGTGAGTTGTTGTAGTGTAACTTTAAATCCCTGCAAGTCTGCTGTTGTGAATAAACCTGCAGACAATGTAATGCAGCCAACTGAATATAAAGGTTGTGATGGGCATGTATGACATATGAAAAAATGGAGATTTAAACGTAGCAGCTCTGCTGTGAGTACAAAGAAGCAGAAGAGTCACGGCTCAATATCCCAAACAAAAACAACAATAAACCAACCCTCCAATCTCTTTTTCTCAGACTCCTGCTGCCCCTCACTAAGTCTATATTTCCCTGACAGAAAGTAAAGCAATGGCCTGACAGGTGCAGCCTAAACGTTGAGACTTCTGTGAATATCTTTGCACTTTGGGCTTATGGATTCACCAGCAGTACCTTGTGGTGATATCTATTTTAGGAGTTTTGTAC
>WAAG01036261.1:0-14024 GCA_013390105.1 Tichodroma muraria | reverse complement strand
ACACACCTCAATTGGGTTGTCCCTGTGGGGGGGGGGGGAAAGAGCCCTGCTTCGCTGTGCACAAGCGATTGGGATTGAAAGCGGAGCATTCCCCAGAGCTGGAGGGTGGCAGGGAAGGGATGTTGTCACTGGGAGGGTGCTGCTGTGAAAGACCCCTTGGGAAGACTTCCCCTCTTTGAGATCGTTCTTGTCCTGTGCATCGCTGACGTCTGGGGAAGCAGAGGCTCAGTCTGACAGAGGAAGGTTTGGGTTGGGTAGACTCACCAGGAAGGCACAGAGCATGTAGAAGCTGATGAAATAGAATACGGCGAAGCTGCTGCCACAGGAGTGATCAGCTTCCGTGGAGTTGGCCGGCTCCGACTCCGGGTCGCACTTCTTGTCTGGGAGACATGCCAGCATGATTTCCTGCCAGGCCTCACCTGTGGCACACCTGGGCAAGGCAAAGGGCAGAGGAAGACAGCAGTGATCTTGGATGTGACAGGGACTGGCACATTAGCAACCTGTTCCTGATCCCATGAACATTAAAGGGAATTTTGCCACTGAGGTCAATTAAAAGCAAGTTAGGCCGATGGCATCCCCTGGCATATCCTGCTCCTCTGTTTGGTTTTGTTGCCGTCATCAGCATATAATTTCTGACTGGCTTTGGCTGCTGTGGGTACGGGGCTCTCACATTCCAAACGGAATCATGGAGATGTATGTGACACGGCTGTGGATTGCATCTAAAAAAAGTCCTTCAAAATTATGATAGTGTTGAATTTGTGCCAACTTCCCACCCCTTCCTGGCCTCAGCTGGAGTAGGATGATGTGCTAAGCTGAGCTGGGCATGGCCATGCCTAAGCACGAGTTCATCGTGTCCCTTTCCCAGCTAGAAGTCACACTGGCTAGATTTGAATCAAAGAAGTCTTTGATGCATATCAACATTGTAGAGCACTGAAAACTGGCTACCTTCCTTCCGCGGAGGAGGACTTGTGTCCCTCCCTAGCACTGAGCATTACCAGGGTGAGCTGCTGGGGTACTTAATGGACTGATCACTCCATCTGACATAATTCCCAGGCTCTCCCGCTGAAGGACAACATGTTACTACTCACCTCGGGAACATGACATGGTAAAAGGAGATAAGCTGTGCCCGAGAGCAGAGGAATGGTGCTCCCAGATTGACACAATCCAGAGCTGTCATACACCCACCTGAAAAGCAGCAGCACTGCCTGGGGGAAGGTCTGGAAGTTATTGTTGCGGTTGATTTCTGTGGTATCGTTCAGCGCAATTTTACCAAACACCTGGCAGAAAGCAGAGGTCTTTTCAGATAAACCCCGCAAAATCCCCAAACCTCTTGTCTCACCCTTAGCTCTTGGCTTCACTCTGACTCTGATATTTAATGGAATCTGCTCTTCTATTAAAAGAAACTTTTCTGTGTGTCTTTCATATTTGTTGTTGCTTCTCTGGCTTCTGTTTTATCACCAGAAAAGCACTAATTCTGCAGTAAGAAGTATCTTGTGTCAAAACAAGGTGTCCTTCCTTATTCATACACTGAATACATGACATGGGGCCTTGTTTTAACAGTCACTCAATTGGGAAGGGAATCCACCTGAAAGGAATCAGTAATAGAGAAGAAAAGGCTTCTTCCTTCATTCCTTATCTATCTTTGTCAGGGGGAAATGATAGCAAAAGACCAGCAGCTGCAATGCCTTGAGCTTCCATCTCTGTGGGAGGCCTTGGATCTTCACAAAACAATGCAAATACATTGCCTTGGATCTGTAATTGCCCAAATGCCTGTCCTTCTATAGTCATGCTTGTCACCAGCAGGTGTTTCAGGGGTCCTCCCAGATTGCAGAAGAATGAAGATGATGACCAGATCTGCCCAGACAAGGATGCCCTAGAGCTTCCTCCCATGCCACACCAATTAGTTCATCCAGCCACAGCATGAAGCCTGCAACCATAAGCAAACCTTTTTAGAGGCCTGGTTTTGGGGGGTGAAGTCCCTAGTATAGCAGATCTTCAGGCTTCTTTGAAAAATCTTGGAGAGCTGTGGTACTTTTGGGCAGTGGGAATGAGAGCTTAACAGACCTAGTGTGGCAGAAAGGTCTCTGTGCAGCATAGTCAGGACTGTTTATTCCCCACTGATAACAACGTGGCAGAGATCTTGGGGGCTGAGAGCTGTAATCTCTCTGCAGCCAAAACAAGCAGCAGGAACAGAGGAGCTCTGAGAGAACACCGAGCTTCTTTTCAAGGAAATGTCACTGATAATTAGCACCCCAAAGAAACAATGACATGGAGAGGAGCACAGGGACGATGGTGGGACGGTCTTCTTGCCAGACTAGAGGGAGGGTCAGCACATGGCAGTTTTCCTCAGGGTTTTCTCATGGGTGCCTGGGCCTTCCCCTGCCTGGCCAGCCCCACGCCACAGGCAGCACTGACAGCCCCAGCTGCACCGAGTTTGAGCTGAGGCAGCCCATATTTTTCATTTCAGGCAAACGTAGGTAAGGGATCTTCCCATGCTGGAGATGTGATCTTCCTTTCAACCCTGCAGCTTCCCTCACACAAGATGCACTGTCAGCAGCTGCTGTGGGTGTTTTGCATTAGGTACCTGGGAGGAGCCGTGAGTGGAGGTTCCTCCCTCATGGCCTCTCCAATCTGTGCCTCCTGGGCCATTGTATGAGTGGCTTCATCCATCAGCATCAACTTGGATTTTTTCCACTTGAGCACATTAGGTAGTGAGGCTTGAATGTTGTTACGCTTCAGGTTGCGGCAGTAGCTGACATAAAGTAGTAGGTCTCCTTTATATGGGAAATTTGGATGTTTTTATCAGTTCTGGTACATCCAGTCTTTCATGGTAGCTGCTTAATGGAGTGAGAGATGATTTTCCTTCCTATGCATTCCTATGTGTGAGGGAACTCTGTGTCAGCCCGTTCAAGAGAGCTGCACACAAGATGTCTGAGATGCCATTTGGACAAAAAGTGATAATCACAGGTCTGTGGGCTCTGGGCAAACAGGAAAAATGGAAAACATTGGTTTTCTTATTGGAAGACATGAGGGCATGAAGTGACCTAGTAATCTAGATCAATGTGAAAGACAGATGTATGATCTTCAGGCTGCTGAGATGATTTAAACAGAGTGAAAGAAAGTGAACCAAGGGTTAAATAGGTAACTTAGAACTAGCTGACAGAAAAAGGAGTAGAATTACAGAATAAAGCATCTGGCCCTGGTGGTGCCCTGATCTCTGTAGTCCCCATCTGTGTGGGTGCTTGGAAGCCACTTATAATGCTTTGTACAGCGATGTTATACCAGCTTAATACTCTGAAGTGATTTTCTGTATAGCACAGGTAATTCTGTAAGATCTTGGCCATCTTAGATATTAAAGGCAAAACTGGCAAGTTTACAGTATGAGCTTAGTAGAGTAAATGACAGCTGTGATTACTGGGGCTTTTGAGATAACCTGTGATAATTGAAGAAGACATTAATTTTATTTTTCACGGTGGGGCAGGGTAGATGGAGTCTGTGAAGACATATGACAGGAAGCAAATTAAAACAAGGTCACTGAGGTCAGATGAATTTCATTACAAATTCTGTTGTCATTGTGAAACCAAGAAGCCTGTCATGTCTGAAGATCTCTGGAAACAATTACGCCGTGCCTTTCCACACTGTGGCCTCTGGTCCCAGATGGCTGACTTGTCTGAGAACTTTGATTAACACCGAAGCAGAAAGTGAAGCTTAGCTAGAAAAGCAGAACAGCAAACAAGGCTGGGACTGTCATGGACTGTGCCTTTATCATGTGCTGGCTTCAATGGTCTCTGTGCAACACCAGTTTCTTGCACAGGTGAATGCTCAGGATGATTCCAAGTGCATTTTGCAAACTGAGGAAGATGTTGTGTTGATGCAGCTTCCAGGAGAAACTCAGAGTACTGGTACATTGGGTCTGATCCCATATTTACCTCTATGGGTGTAGCTCAAAAGCTGCTCTTTACAATTCAGTGGAAGTTATGCCAGTGTGAAAGAGATGCAAGAGAACATTTTCGTTTGTTCAATGCAGCATGGCCATAAGCCCACTTAAAAAACTGTTTTGAACCAACAAGCGAGGCAGTAAACCTTCTTGGTGGGTATTCCTTCGAGAATGTGGAGGGCAGGCTCATCTTTTTACTGTTTGCATATTGTGTTCTGCCATTAAACGGGTCGATAATTTTTGCTTGCTTGCTTTCTTTTTTTTTGGGTGCTGCTGTTGGAAGCACCCAGTCAGACGATGTTCTTCAGCCAAGGTTAGCTGCTGTCTTACCTTACTGGGT
The DNA here is from genome assembly GCA_013390105.1 of Tichodroma muraria. NCBI lineage: Eukaryota > Metazoa > Chordata > Aves > Passeriformes > Sittidae > Tichodroma > Tichodroma muraria. The sequence goes on along the minus strand of WAAG01036261.1, from coordinate 9,747 downwards.
GAAAACATTGCTGTAGGCCCCCACAACCACACATGGATCTAGTTACCCTGTAAGCCTGCTCCCACGCTCCGGCAGGAGAAGACAGACACAGCCGAGCTCTTTAAGCATCACTTACCTGCATCCCAATCACAGCGTAGATGAAGAACAACATCACTATTAAAAGAGCCACGTAGGGGAGAGCCTGGAAACGAAAGAAAAAAAGAGAGCAGTGTCTCTGCCCGGTTCGTGCTGCTGGCTTTGGGACACGGGGCGCGGCTAGCCCAGCGCGGCTCTGTAGTGCGGGCAGGTGGCCACTAGATGCCTCTACAGTCCCGCGCTTGGTTGCCCGCCCAGCCCAGCAGGCTCGGCTCTGTGCCGCGGGGGATGGATGGATGGAGCTCCGCTGCCTTCCCGGCACTACCGCCTTTGACCAAGCCAGGAAAGCGAGGCAAAACCAGTGTCTACACCTGCTTACCAGGAGGAGGAAGTTCTCACAGCCAGCATTACTCTGGCACTAATGGCAATGTGATATTTGCCTGGATCCAGTATGGTGAAATAAAAGATGCCAGCAGCTGCATCAAATCTTAATTCAAGGCTTCTGCTGCAATGGCTGGTACCACCATAGGTACTATGCTAAAGCAACATCAGCACCTTCCCTTTTCCTAGTTCCATCCCTAGTGTTAGACGTCCTTGATGGTGTCTGCCATGCCCTGAGTGTCAGTGATGAGCTGCTGAAGAGGAAATGCAGAGCCCTGATATGCAGAGCTGCCTCCCAAGGAAGAGGTCAGTGCAATCAGCCAAGTGCTGAGTGCTACCGGTTTCCTCCACCACTAACAGGAATCAAGGGCTTGGGATTTCATAGGCTCAGGCTTTTGAGCAGGAATCTTTTGAAATATCTAGCACTCAGACCAGAGGCTTTCTGAACTTGCTTCAGAGGAAATGGGTGGACATGTTCACTCTGAAAATCAGAGCACAGTCCCTGATCTATATTTTGAACATCCAATTTCACAGAATATAACGAGCCTACAACATTATCAGAGGGCTGCAGCACCTCTGCTATGGAGACAGGCTGAGAGAGTTGGGGTTGTTCAGCCTGGAGAAGAGAAGGCACCAGAGAGACTCTAGAGTACCTTCCAATACCTAAAGGGGGCCTACAGTAAAGACATAGAGGGATTTATTTCAAGGGCATGCAGTGATAGAAGGGGTGATGGTTTTAAACTGAAAGAGGGCAGGTTTAGATTAAATATTAGGAAGAAATTCTTTACTATATGGGTTGGTGAGACATGAACAGGTTGTACAGAGAAGCTGTGGCTGCCCCTTCCCTGGGAGTGTTCAAGGCCAGGTTGGATGGAGTTCTGAACAACCTGGTCTAGTGAAAGGTGTCCCTGCCCATGGCAGAGTGGTTGGAACTAGATGATCTTTAAGGTCCCTTCCAACCCAAACCCTTCTGTAATCCTAAATTCAGCACAACGAAATCCTGCAGGAAAAATTGAGGGACTATTTTCACTGGCCACCATGGAGATTTGACTAAGATCTGCAGAAAGCACCTCAAAGAAATCTGAATATTAAAATGGCAAAAAAAAAATCAAATCCTTTAGACAATGTCTGTAATCATACTCTTGACTCTCAGGACAGATTCCTCTGGCTTTTTAGGGGGCCAGACAAATTGGTATGTTTACCCCACAACATCACTGAGAGACCTCCAGCTCAGAACTGGACTCCAAATATTTTGTGATGATTTAGTTGGGACTTGGTACACACAACACCTAAGTGCTCCTGGGATAGTGTCCAGACAGGACTTAAGGTGTAGAACCTTAACAGTACTTCTGTTTTCTGACAGTACTTCTGTTTTTCCCATACAAATGGGGATGGGAAAGTGTCTTCTCTCCTGTCTGTCTGCCCCTTCACTTCCTTTTCATGTTCTTCTGCTCAGTCCATTCCTCTCCATTAATGCACCTTCCTGCTCATCCCTGCCCCTTGTTCCCCATAGCTCCTTCAGCTTCCCACCTCCCATATTCTACATTTCTGGCTCTGTCCTCCTGTGGCTCTGTCCTTCCCTGGCGTTACCACTTTGTCCCTGTGATTCCCACGGCCCTGCCGTGCCCTCAGCACCCTCTCACTTCCTACTCCTCCCACTCCCCGGCCTGACCCTGCTGCTGTCTCTGCAGACTGAAACCCTGCTGAGCATTTTCCCACCACTCTGACCAGTGCCCCAGCTTGTACGTCAGCACTTCGTGACATGCCCAGGGCACATGGAAGTAACCACGGGATCTAACTCCATGAGTTCGTTGCTTATTGGGCTGCCCTGTGTGAGCAGAGATGCTTCCTGGAAGCATGTGGGGACACTGAAGAGCCTGTGCCAAAGTCTGCTGGGATCCCACATTCTGACAGTGGGAGTGGCTGAATTAACAGTGGCACAGTGGCTATTCTTAGTTACCAAAGGAGCCTCCCGGTAGTTGCAAGAGGAGGAGCTTGGAGCAGAGAATTCCATGTTATAAATGGCTAAAGGCTTTCAAGGGAAAAGGCATTTGATTGCAATGTCACCTTTCTTTTCCCTTCCCCTGCTGTGGAAGAGCCCTCCCTTCATACTTTCTCCCACCACCCTACAACCCTGCCTGAAGTGACTCTCCAATTGAAGAGGTCTGAAGGTCACTGGAGGGAAGTACCAGGTGCTCCCTTTCCCATCCATCTCCTCCTCTCCAGCCATGACTTATGACAAGTTCAGCTCAGGGTGAGCTATTGCTAAAGAGGCTGGAGGGGCACAGAGGCAAGGGGAAGAGAAGCAGGAACTGGAAGGTGTGACTCTGTCCCCTGCATCAGCTGTGCATTCCCTGAGCTGTGCCGAGGGAATCTCATTCCTACGCATACAAACAAAATGGTTCCCAGTGGCACTGCTCAAATAGCAACCTGGAAGGTGTCAACTCTGCAAGCAATGAAAAAAGTCACTGTGGTATGAATGGATGTGTCAGAAACCTGCTGTGCAGGGTTAGGTCCTCTGGCAGTCAAGCAGTGTGCAAAATGTGTCCTTTGCATCAGCCTGGTGGTCTGGCCACTGGGACCACAGCACTGGAAAAATCCGTGCTGATCCCCGGTGTGCTACTTTTGCTGAGAAGATACAGAAGTTGCAATGAGCTGCAGCACTGCAGGCTTTGGTCCCAGCTTGTGTTGTCACTGGTGAGGCTCCACTTTTAAAGTGTGGGTCAGTTCCTTTTCCATTTGAGTCAATACAAAAGCTATTGACCATTTGCAGCCTCAGTCTGACGGGTACACAGTTGCTGTTTCAAGACTTGTGTGTTGCCCAAGTTACTCTTTTGTGCTTTTGTCCAGTGGTGTGTTCTGCATATTTGCTCATGTTTAGGCCACCATTTGTATTCCTGTGCTGTGTTCCCTGCCACTTCCTTTGGATATGCCCCCAGCTAACATCCAGGTTGTGCTGTTGCAGTAAATCCAGATAAAGTACTTTTAAAGTGCAGGAATATGCCATGCTTCATCTCTAACTATCATTTTACTGTATGTGACTAGTTTTTTTTCTAGCAAATAACTGTGGTGATTTTTTTCCTCCAGAAATGATGATTCTTATCCAGTTTGGTATTCTTCACTTCCTTCTATCTACTCTGGAACTTAACCTACCACTGAAATGCAGCCTGTCTCCAGGGAAAAAAGCAGCAGAAATTTAATAACTTGGCATTGTTACCAGCTCAAAAGAGTAGGGCGAAAAAGGTGAATTCTTCCTGGATGAAAGTATGGAGGCCACACACCTCTAATACTCACTGGAAATACTCAAAACAAGGCTTAAAGGAAACTTAATTGAGACCCAGGCCTTCCCCCCATAGCTGTGTATTTCACTTAAAGTTACACATATGAAAGACAGCTCGAATAAGGAAAAAAAAAAAAAGATGAGATCGAAGGGTTACAGACAGGCAGTAATTGAGTTGAACTGAACTCTTAGGCTGTTCAGGAGGGTCTCAAGCAATTACTGATGCTTTAAAGATGAAACTCATACCCAGGCAGTCATTCCCTGCGAGTCCCATTTACTTGACTCACTCGTGCCCCTTGTCCCTGGGCGCCTTTCAACTCAGGCACTGGGGTGAAAACTCTCCCCAAGAGGCCACCAAGGGAAATCAAAAGGAGTTAGGTCTTTCTTAGGCATAAGTGAAGCAATACCTGGAAAACCAAAGTGAAAAAATACCTGGAAGGATTTGATGAAGGTCCAAAGCAGCGTCCGGATGCCCTCCCCTCTGCTCAGGAGCTTCACGAGACGCATCACGCGGAAGAGTCGGAAGAAGGTGATTGAGATGCGAGAGTTTTCCTCTGCGTTCTGGAAGCCATTGGCACAGAGGCAGGAGTTACAACAGCACGAGAGGAACAAGGGCCCTGGGCCACAGAGGACGCTACACCGAGGGTTCACTGCACTGTTCCTTGTCCTGGTACTGCTCCCTGGGCTTCCACTCCCAGGCACCCCAGGGACAGGACAAGGCTGCTCAAGCCTGCCCTGTCTTCCACGGTGGTGAGGCTACTCTACAGGGTCATCAAGGCCATCAGCCTCTCCCTTCAGTTTGCCTGGGCTTTCAGGGATTAGGGATATTTTATGCTTATACCCCTCCAATACATCTCCTCGCATCAGAAAGAGGCAATTCCCCTTTGACCTTGCACTGGAGGAGAAAAACACTTTCCTTTTTGGCCTGTCTTGAGTGTTTCACCCCAGGGAGTGCCTCAGCCAGCAGTTCTGGTGAATCTGGTGTTGGGCACCAGCTATGTGCTGCTTGCTCTGCTGGGAAACAGGAGCAGGTCCCAGATTTGCTCCTGGGATGCAAAACCCCATGGGGGCACATGGCAAAAGCCCATGGGGGTTTGTGCTGGTGTCACTGGCACTGCCAGCCTGGCTGCCCCTGTGCTGCTGTGACCATGCTCCTGGCTGGTCCCTGGTCACTCGCTCCCGCTGTTGGGCTTTTCTCATTTCTCATGACCCCTTTGTATTTCCCACAGTCTGCACACTGACTTTTGTTTTTTTTAAAACATTTTATTTTGGCTTCGCCGCTACTGTTCAAGCGTGGAGTATTTTAAAATAGTCTTTCTTCTGGCCTGTTTTTTCTCACAGCATCTGCTTTGTCCCTAAGCATTTTCCCCTGGGGTTGTAACCAGCTCTGACATTCCTCAGCCTTCACATGTGTGAAGGCAACATCCATCTGAAGGCTGCTGCAGCAGCAGGCTCACCTGGCCTTGGCAGAGACTCACTGCCTAGCTCAAGGGCACAGCAAATGCCATGTTTTCCAGTTTATTAACCCCCTAAAATACTGTGTCAAGCCTGTGGAGCTGATGCCTTCCGGTAGCAGCACTGTGGGAATATGACCTCCTGTCACAGGGGGAGATAACACTGTCACCCTGCCACTTGACCTGCTATGGAGCAAAGTGCATGGAAACCCCCTCTCTGTCCCCACCCAGGCTGCAAAGACTGCAGTTGCAGCCTACACACCACTGAAAAAGCAACATTTAGGAGGAAGAAACAGTGCAGATCACCTCTGCTGTTAACTACTCACCACTGTGTAAACCAAGAGAGAACAGACCCTTTGGATTTCCTGTCACTGGGCAGTGAAAACAGCAGCTGCTTGCCTGTCTGCTTCTGATAAACCCCAAGGCACAGGAGCAGCCCCGGTGGATATTTCTGGGATTAAATGTCCAGATGCAGAGGTGTACCTGTGTGTGCTCCTGTTTCTGAGCCAGGGTGGGCGGACTGGTGCTCAGCTCTATCCCTGTCCCTGCGCAGGGGCCATAGCTGTGTGCTGGGTGTGACCCCTGCTCGCACAGAGGGCTCAGCACCATGTGCAGCAGTTCAGGATTGCAGCCAGCTGCAGTTTGTCTGTCTGTGGTGTGTCTGCCACCAGGTAGCTTCCTCCAGTCTGTACCAAAGGCTGACACTTGCTGCCCATGGAGTAACCGGGTGAAAAAACTAGGGAAGCAGGCTATGTCATGGAAAAGCCCGAGTGCTCCCTACACCTCGCATCATCCTTGTTTGGTTACTTGGACATCAGGCTGTGGGCCTCAGCGAATTGGAGGGAGTTGTTCTGAGGTGAAGGAGGGAATGTGGCCTCCAAGGAATCAAAAATCATGGCACTGAATACTTTCAGTACTACAGGCGGAGGGATAACTGTAAGGTCAAATATCTCTCCCAGTCCTATAGAAGGTAAGCTCTAATACCATCTAAAACAGAGCTGAGGTCCAAACTTAGAGGTTGTGTGGACAGAAATCCTGCTGTGCTTGTGACTAAAAACAAAAAAAACCCAGTGTTTTCCTATTCTACCTGCTGTGCTTCTTGTTGGCTTGGCTCTTTAGGTGGCAGCAATTTGGGACATGGGTCTGGACAGAGACCTTTTGTCCTTCCTTGCTGAGAGGAGGCAGCTACTGCAGGTAGAAATTTATCTCTGCCCTCCTAGCGTCCTGGAGCAGGCAAAGTCTAAGCAGCAGATAAAACAGAACAAATCCCTCCCTGACGCAAATCTGCAACTTACCGGCATCAAACCACTTAGCCAAAAACCCAGCGATGCCTCGGAAGATTAGTCATTTTAAAACTAGGTGGCTATAGATTAGCTGATGCTTGAGTAGCCCTGCTTACTTCCTCCTGGCTTTCATCCAGCTTTTTGAAGGCGTATCCTTGCCAGATGAGGGAGGTTCTGCAGAGTGGCAATCCAGAAACTGGAGTTACTGCAGCTCTGTGGGGATGGTGTGGGAACTGCCTTGCACACCAAGGCAGCAGTGTTTTGTGCACCATTGCACCAACTTACTCTTTTTTGTGCACAATACGAACTCAAATGTTGTAATGAATCACCTGTTGAAGAGGAGTTTCAGAGTCCCAACCCTTTTTTATCTGGAGGCTTGGACGTGAAGTCACACTGCAAACTCATTCAGTGTCACATTGACAGTGACACAGGGACATCATTGTTTGTGGCTAGCAAGAAATCTTACCAGGTCCAGTTCTCTCTTGGTGGTTCATTAGAAGGCAGAACGACAGTTAACTCGACCAAAGGAAAGCTCAGGATGCACAAGAGATACACATGTGCAGCATATTCACAGCTCATGTGAACACCAGACTCACACCAATACACGACATGGCAGCTTCATGCACAAATAACTAGGCTGGGCTTGGAGAGAGAACTCGTGATCACGGAGAAGAGAAAAAAGGAGTGTGTTAGAAAGAGTGTCACAGAAGCTGGGAGGGTGGTCTGTATTTTCGGTCTTACCATAGAGGAAGAGCATTGGGTATGTTCAGCTGGCTTTAAAGAAAGGCAGACAGAAATAAGCTGTAATAAGTCTCCAATCAAGAGCCCTAGTAAACTAGGTCTTGGATAACACAGGAGCAACAAAATGGCAGAAGAGGGCAAAAGGGAATTTGAAAGAAATGCACAAGAGGCTGGGCTTATTCCCTAGGATGCCCAGGATCAAGGCTGGCCGTGGCAGAAGTAGGTACAACTGCCACTGAATTTGATGTGAGCTCTTTCCACTACCACCACATGTGAGTCACACCCAGTGTCTCCTGAGTGCTGGACACCCTGGCAGTGGAGGTACTGTACAGGTAAAAAGTTTCTTGTATCACTACTAGAGTTCAATACAGGTGCTGATTTAGCTCTCCAACTCAGATCCAGGCCATGTCTGCACAGGGACCAGCCAGCTTCTAGTGCATCCGTCTGATTTGTAAATCCAAAATATCCCAGTGCTAGAGCAACACTTCCTGTTTATACAACCCCATTCCCTTACACACAGTTCTGGGTGAGGCAATGTGTTGGGTGAGTCTAACTGGCTCTTGGCAGCCCTACAACATTCAGCCCCAGCACTGGAAAGTGGGTTGGTGCAGCTAATTAACTTGTTTTACCTTCACCCACCTCATAGCAAAGCCCTAGGGACCCAATGGATGTGTTCTTGGAGGCCAGGCTGAGCTGAGCCAAGCCCTGGTCATGATGGACGAGTCAAATTGCTGCAGACACTCTGCCTGATATTCCTCGATTAACCTCTGGGGCCATTTTCAATACTGAGAGCAATTCTAAAAAACACCCAAGGCTGCAAATATCCTTAGGCATAAGAAGCAGAACTGTAAATTAAATAGAACTGTCTTTATTAGGAGTCCTTCTGTTCTACTGTAACATAATCCTTCAGGCCTAACCTCTACCATATGCCAAACCTGTCTGCTACTTTAGCAAAGGGGCAACTAATGTATTTCTTCTTCTGTCAGTGTCAGAATTTCCCCCTGGTGCCATGGAGGACTGCTGCAGCATGCTCCTGCTCTCCAAGGATGCTGCAGTAATCAAACTGGCATTGTATTACCTAAAGAAAAACTGTAGTTTGGATGCACAGCCTATTTGGTGATACAGGCAAATGAGAGCAATTAAAAACCCAAGGTACACCAACTCATTTAATAATTTGTGTTAACTCATTGCTTTGGTAGTGTCAGCTTTCATTGCTTTTATCCTCCTCTTTCACGTTTGCTCTTGTGCTTTCAGATCACATACAGGCAAAAGTTGGCTTGAATACCAAATAAAGAGGCAGTGCCCACAGAGACATTTCTTACAGGTCAGGCATAGATTTTGATTTTGTGTTGCTAGGCAAACATCTTTCCAGCAAAGCGTTTCTCTGTCCCATCCCCCTTCCTCTTTCTAGTTCTGCAAATCACCTTTTCTGACAGTAGAAGGACCCTTATTCTGCTGCTTGCTGCATTCCTGGTAGAAGGTACAAAGGGCTTTCAAAATAACTGAAGGAAACCTAAAGATTTTCGGGATTCTCCATCCTTCCTGGCTGACACTGTTGGTGCATCTGTGACTGACAGGCTGAAGAAGCCTTTTGAGGTGGTTTGGGATATTGTGCCTTCATTGTCATTTTTTCTTTTATTCCCTGAGCCAACTGGGCTGTGTTTTAAGATGTGGTAAAAAATGTACCAAATTCTATCATTACCTATGGCAGAGGCTCAAAAGCAGCACAGGGAAGGTTCTGCTAATGCTGGCAGGTGGGATTTGTACAAACTGTGGCACTGTGGGCTGAGGTTCCTGCTATGCTTGTGCACAGTGTGTGAGTTCATGAGGGGGAAATCAACCCCTAGCATTGGGTTGCTGAATACATTTTCTGATACCCAAAAAGGTTTCAGGAAGGAGACAAATCCTACCTGTGCCAAAGGGGCACCCCATGGACCTGAGCATGGTTATCTGAGAACCCATTACTGGAACTTTCAAGTGTGGCCATTCCAAACTCTAAAGGTAAGAGAGCTACTACTAGATTATCCAAGAATCTTCAGCCTTGCCAGTGATGTGGGAATGCTAATTTTAGGACAAGGACAGGCAACTGGCATCTGAGAATGTAGTGGTCACATCAGCTCCCAGAGATGGAGGCATGGTGAATAGTACTTGGAACTAAAGCCAGTGTCCATTGCCCACCTGAAGTGGGCAGGATTTCATTTCTACAAATCTCAGAACTATGTGGAAAAACAAACCCTCATCTGTTTAATGTCTCTGGAAGAGCTTTTGGAGAAGGTACACCACTGAGCAGAAAGTACTCTTGGCTGTAATGTTTAATTTCCAGCCGTCCCTGCTCCTGCATAAGGTTTAAACTGCAAAGAAAATTCAAGCCTTCTGTCCTGCTCTTCTCTTTTGGGGCATGGGTAGTGTGAACATACTGAATGGGAAAGGTCCACAGCAGGGAGACCAGTCAGAGATGATGTTCTGAGCAGTTTCCCTCGTACAGAAAATGGATCAGAAGTATAAATCACAAGTCCAAGGCCATATTTAGAGT
>WAAG01036251.1:325-20888 GCA_013390105.1 Tichodroma muraria | reverse complement strand
GTTCACTGGAGGTATGGAGTTGACAACTAGATCTTAAAACATCCCTCGGGAATCCTCAGTATAGAACTATTAAATCTCATTGCTGTTAACTTTTCTGATCACTGAATCATCTTCCCAATCTCCTCTTTAAATACATGCCAGGCATCTGTCACCAAGCTAAGGAGACAGGTATGTTTTGTAATATACATCCTTTGCCTCCTCTGTGAACATGTAGTATTTGAACCCAGATTTCTAGAAAGAAATGGCCAGTGAATTAGCCACTCATTTTGTCTCTTTAATGATACACACATTTTCTGTATGTATTATGAGAGTCATGAATACGGGAGTCATGAATATACTTAGCATGGTTCAAAACAACATCAATAAATAATCATGTCTAAGGTGACAGCTTAAGTACGGATATCTGCACTGCCCATAAGAGAAAATAAGTGACACACACTGCACCCTTCTGTGTGGTTGGGGATTTTGGTTTGCTTGTTTGTTTGCCCTGAAATCCCCTTTAAAATATATTTCCTATTTAATTAGCACTATTCTATAGTTCAGTTTTACGTGGCAAATTGATTTGATAAGGTGTAAATAAATCATTATGTATATCATCATGTATAATTATGTGCTTGCTATGTAAGGCAACAAGAATTTACTGGAGTCTCTTGAGCTTTCATGAGCTTGAGTGTCTCTTGGTTACTTCTGCAGTGGTAGCTGAATTTGAGCCCTACTGCAAAAAAAAAAAGGGACAGAGCAAAAAAAGAAGCAGCAAAGTGGAGAAACCACTTCTTGCAACTCCTAATTCACAGTACAGAACAATGTCTCATGTTCACTTGTGTTTGTCCTCTACAAGTGAGCTTGGTCCCTGCCCCAAGGATTCTCTGGGACACCATCTCAGCTAATCACAGTGGAAAGACAAAGGTGCTGCTCACATGGAAGTACAAACTTCCATAAAGACAGTAGCAGAATCTCTCCTCTGGCAATTGTTCCAGTTATAGACTTCAAAAAAGAAAAATCTCTGAGAATGCACAAGTCAGATCTGAGTTGTTTCAAGAAAGAATGAAGATCATATCATGACCAGTGAGATATAAACCCAAAACAGTTAAATGGATAGCTGCTGCTTTAAAAAAAATATTATTATTCCCTTTTTTATTACTTCCTTGTTTTCAATTTTAGGTGCAGCTAAATTAATTTTTTATTGTGCATTAATTTATCTGAGATTTAAGAATAATTTATCAGAGGAATCTTTATTGGACTTAACAAGATTATCATAACAGCATAAGATTTTGTATAATTTGAAAGCTTATGATTTCATATGTTTCATTTCATTTGAAAGCTGGAATTGACTAGGAGAAATTACTGCATCTTGAAGACATCAATAAACTCCCAGAAATAAAACATAAGATACTAGAGGCCAATAAAATAATGGTGTTCAAACTTTTCTTATTACTGACTGGGATTATGATGAAGGCTGTGCTGGCCATTGCAGAATGCCTTGATCAGGAAGAAAGTTGTCCACAAGGACAGCTAAAATTTTATGGACTGTGAGTTTAAATTAGCATGCTCAGTTCCCTCAATCCCACCAATCTACATCATTTAAAAATCCCATTTCAGGTTTAGCTGACGTCTTCAGATGAAATCATAATATATTTTGGCATCAGTGGTAATTTGAGGCAGAATAAAAAAAGAGTAAAGTCCAAAGGTGCAGAAAGGTTGTTTTGGAGCATGTACAATGCCTAACCTGGGATGGGAGGGTGTGCAACATTTTGTTTTAAGGTAATGGGAGGCTGGGCAAGACTAGAAAAGTCTTGACTGCAAGCATTGGGTGATAAGAATATTCCCTGTACCAGAAAAAGATGTTTTAAAAGTTTATTACAGACTATCAAGAAACTGTTTTGTCCGGCCTGTGCTCAGCACATTTCCAAAATGTTACATGATTTTAGGGAAAGAAGGTGAAGGTTCTTTCTTGTCTTCCTGCTTTTCCTCTAAGGAAAGTTCTTTTTCTTTCTAATCTTTGTGACAAAGATGTCCTATATTTGTTTTTTATTCAGTTTTCTTCTTTGTCATGTTCTTTTCCTCTCAGCAAAATATGACATTTTGAAGTTTTCTGGGCAGGAGAAGTAAAACTGCTTTTTTCCAGTGAATCAATTTTATTCTTTATCTAAAGAAATTTCTCTGCTTTTTGACAAGCAACAAAACTACTGTGCACTATCCAGAACAAACCATATTCCCCAACAGAGGTAAGCTAAAACTGTGAGATTAAATAGTTTGGTATCTTGCTTTTGTTGAGGATGTCACTTGTATGCTTTCTGTGGCTTCCTGATGGATGCACAGAAACACAGGCAAGGAGGCAGAAAACAACTTTAAAGTTCATATCATGTTAATGTGAATGGGAGTGGTTCACCACAAGAGTGCTCTCATTGTGAGGGATTGTTCACTCTAAGGGACAGGATGACTTCCAAGAAAGATTCTTTTTCCTATCTTGTATGCATTATACCTGGGATATTTGTGATGTATTGCGTGAGATATAGGGAAAAATTGAGAATGAAAACTTTCCCATTGAAGATAATAGGAATTTTGACTGGGGCTTAGATTCTGCCCAGAGGATCTATAGGTTGGTATTTATCTAGGAATCTGAAAATCTGGATTCAGCTCCTCAGTGGACCATTGATTTCTGGATAGATGTTAGTATGTCACTGAACACTTAAATTTTAAGGCCGTTGGTTCTCAATAGTTTTAAATAGCCCTGCCACTTCCTTCAGGTCCCAAAGAGAGAATTTACAATCTTGTGAAAATCTAGCCATTAATCTCTGCCTTCTACCACTGTATCTTTCTCAACTCTTCTGATTCCCACATTTTATAATCTCTTCAAATTATAGGTTTTGTTTTTGGTCTTGGACTCTATTAGGATACAAGAACAGTATTAAACATTTTTCCAGTGCCTGACTGTATCAGGACCAGGTTTTGTGTTGTTAGGCCTAAAAACAACACAAATAGAAAATAATAACATAGCTTGTATTGAATTTTATTGAGGCCAGTGAACACAGCAGCTGTCACATACTTAGAGTAAGTGTAGAAGTGAGTGAGTGTAACTACTAAAAATGAAGATGCAATACCCAAAAGAGAGTCCTGCAGCAAAATCAGAGGTGAGAACAAAGACAGCCCAAGGAACTTTCCCAGACACTAATCAAACAGACATGCACATATCTGTGTCTGTGTGGGTGTACTGGGTTTGCATGGCAAGCTTTTGGTAGCAGAGGACCTACAGAGGTGGTTTCTGTGAGAATCTGCCTGAAGCTTCCCCCATGCCCGACAGGGCCAATGCCAGCTGGCTCCAAGAGTGACCTGCCACTGAGCAAGCAGAACAATGGTGGTGATAAAATACTGAAGAAAAATGAAAAAATGCTGAACAGCAGCCAGAGGAGAGGAATGAGAATATGGGACAGGACAGCCCCACAGACACCAAGGACAGTGCAGAAGGAGGGGCAGGAGGTGCTCCGGGCGCTGGAGCAGAGATTCCCCTGCAGCCCCTGGTGCAGCCCCTGGTGAGGCTGCTGTGTCCTTGCAGCCCGTGGAAGTCCATGGGGAAGCAAAGATCCCCCTGCAGCATCCCAGCCAGAGCAGGTGGATGCCTGAAGGAGGCTCAGTGGGAAGCCCACACTGAAGCAGGGACCCACACTGGAGCAGTTCACGAAGAACTGTGTCCCGTGGGAAAGACTCAAGTCGGAGAAGTTCATGGAGGACTGCCTCCCATGAGAGGGACCCCACACTGGAGCAGGGGAACGGTGTGAGGAATCCTGTCCCTGAAGAGAAAGGAGTGGCAGAGACATGATGATGAGGAAGAGTGTGATGAACTGGCTGCAGCCCCCATTCCCCATCTCCCTGTGCCATTCTGGGGGGGAGGCAGAGAAAACAGGAGTGAAATTGAGCCTGGGAAGAAGGGAGATAGAGGGAAGGTTTTTAAAGTTCTTTTTTCTCATTATCCTTCTCTTTTACAAACTAGCAATAAATTAAACTAATTTTCCCATGTCCAGTCTATTTTGGATGTGATGCTAATAGAGGAGTCATCTCCTTGTCCATGTCTTTAACAGTGACCCTATGAATGGACAGGATTTCGGAAGATGGGATCCAAGCACAGGACAGGGATTGTAACCAGTAGTAACCGGTCAAGTACTTAACCAGTTACTAAGACTGCCACTGCTTTGGGAGTGCTGATGCTTTGCTCAACAACTTACACCTAAGTTCTGATCATGGGAGGGTCAAGGTTGGGTGGGCTGTGACCACATAGTTCAGCTGACAGTAATTGTCCTTCGTGCTGCCTGTGCACCCCTCTGCACTCTTCTATCAGCCCTTGTCAGCCACTCAGCAACTCACATACTCACAAGGCCAGTCTAAAGTGCTCTTTCCTTTAACTACATCCTTTAAATCCTATTGCTGTATAAATGTCACCAGTTCCAATTCCACAATACTACCCACTGCAGAGCCTCATGCTGCTTTTTCATTGCTTTTCTCTGGCTCTTTTCCTTTTTCTGCTCTCCATCTGGCTCTGGACCAATTCCTTCTTTAAAATTCCTTTTGAAAGGTTCATCTTGAGAACACTGTTCATTTAAGTACTGACAGTAGGTTCATACTTTCAAAAGTACTGCTGCAGAGCACAGGAACTCACCAGCTACCCTTGATGAAATGCCTCATAGTTTTTTTAATGACTCAAGGGAAAAAAACTGTCTTGGCTCCTTTTCTCTCTCCTCAATGATTCAGCCACACAAATATGTAGCAAGATGCGTGAAAAAACATTCTGTAAACAAAATTATTTAAGCAAAATAAATCCTATTGCATTGGTTTTGTACAAGTTTTGTGTCAATCCTATGGGACAGGTTGAATTTAACCCTGGCTTACGTTTGCGTAAATGAAGACAACTCTTATTTGCTATCTGAGGTGCTGTCATGAATTCTTCTTCCAATACATGGACTTCCATTCTTCCAGAATGCTACCCCTGAATGTGCAACGTGGTCTGGTACACAGCATGTATCACCAACAGAAAATCTTCCAGAGAAAGATGGACAGGAGCTGGAGGGAGGCAAGCATCTGTTCAAACTATTCAAGGATTAAATTGATCACCTCTAAATTAATTGGGCTACAGAAAGGAGATAACAGGTTGGCAACTGAACACTGCTCAGAGGAATGTAAATTTCATAAAAAGGTTGGAGTACAGAGCAAGATAATTTATAACAGTGAGGCACCCTATTCCACTGGGCTACAGAATTGAAAGAGCTGAAGAAAAAAGTCTGCAAACCTAATGTAGATAATTCTTGGTAGCTCAGAAAGGTTGATAATAAAAGAAAGGATATAGCACTTGGTTTTGGTAAAGAAAACACATGGATTCTTATAAATTCCCCTCTAAAAAAATCCTTATTTGCAAATATTGCCAGCATGGGTCAAAGTCAGAGCTGTACGAGGAAGGATTTTGGATGTATTTTTTGACATCTCTTTTCAGGGGATGATTGATTCATGTCTGGTGTTGCACCCAGTATGAATCAGCTGAAATGAGCAGAAAACAATCTGTGATAATTTTAAGTTTTCCTTCCCTTATCCCTTTAAGAAACAGCATAAAGTAACCCAATCTAAAATCAAAGCAAAGGTACCAATTCCCTGTTGCAGAGCGTATTGCAGGCTGGTAATTCTTGTTCCACTCCAATAGGAGGATCTCTCCTGTTTCACATTCCCCTGCATAAAATTTAAAACTAGCCCCAGCATCTGGCTGACAGACTGCAATGTCATCTCCTCTGGGAGAAGGAGTTTCTCCTGGTGAAGAGGGCTGTGATGGGTTGACCCTGACTGGACACAAGGTGCCCACCAAAGCTACTCTGTCACTACTCTCCTCAGCTGCACAGGGGAGAGAAAATAGAGTGAAAGGTTCATGGGCTGAGATAAGGACAGACAAGAACAAGTCTTGAAAACACCTTTCCCCCACCCCTTCCTCCTTCCCATGCTTAACTTTAATCCCTATTCTCTACCTCCTCCCTGGCAGCGGTGCAGGGGGACTGTAAGTGGGGGCTCTGGTCAGTTCATCACATGTTGTTTCTGCCACTCCTTCCTCCTCAGGGGGAGAAGTCCTTCCCCTGCTCCAGTGTGGGTCCCTCCCACGGGCAACAGTCCTTCACAAGCTTTCCCAATGTGAGTCCTTCTCAGGGCCTGCAGTTCTCCATGAACTGCTCCAGCGTGGGTCCCTTCATTGGCTGCAGTCCTCCAGGAACAGGCTGCTCCAGCGTGAATTCCCCATGGGATCACAAGCCCTGCCAGCAAACCTGCACCAGTGGGAGCTCCTCTCTCCCAAGTCCCACAGGTCCTGCCACAAGCCTGCTCCAGTGTGGGCTTCCCATGGAATCATAGCTCCCTTTGAGCATCCCCCTGCTCCACTGTGGGTCCCTCCACGGGCTGCAGGGGCACAGCTGCCTCACCGTGGGCTGCACCAGGGGCTGCAGAGGAATCTCTGCTCCAGTGCCTGGAGCACCTCCTGCCCCTCCTTCTGCACTGACCCTGGGGTTTGCAGGGATGTTCCTGTGATATGTTCTCACTCCTCTCCTTTGGCTGTTTTTGACTCTTTCTGTCTCTGACCACAATTACTTCTGCACAATCTATTTTTTCCCCTCCTCTTGAATACAATATCCCAGAGGCACTACCACTGTTGCTACTGGGCTTGGCCTTGGCAACCAGTGGGCGTCTCTTGGAGCCCACTGGCATTGGCTCTGTTTTACGTGGGGGAAGCTCACAGCAGCTTCTCACAGAAGCCACCCCTGTAGATCACCTGCTACCAAAAGCTTGCCAAGCAAACCCACTACAAGGGACTAATGTGAGAAAACTGATTTGGTTAGGAGTGGAGACAGTGGCTGCTTTAGAGGCTGCTCCTCTCTCAACAGGTAGGTAAGAGTACCAGAATATTTGGCATGAGTCAATAGCCTCTACACTGGATGGCTAGAGGAGCTTGCACTGCTGACTGTTCATTAACAGTAAAGGAGGGCCCTTTCATCAGTGATTGCAGAGTTTTTGCTAGAGGGAGAAGCAATTAAAGTTCTTTAAAATTGCCTATTCCTGAAGTATTTCTCATTATAAAGGACTGCAGAGGGAATTACAAATCTTTATATTTTTTCACCATGTGAGCACAAAATGAAACAGTTCCTTAATGCATTAATGTGATACTTGCAAATAAATGTGAGATAAGTTTTGGGACAAAAACCAATGTTGTTTAAAAATCTGTGACACTCTAATGAGGAAACTGGGCAGATTAATAAAAAAAAGTAATTTGGTTCAAATACCAGAGCTAAGCCAACATGATTTTCATTCCTATTTCTTTTTCCCTCTTCCACCCTCCAGGGAATAGTTTATCCATTATAAAATGGGGGGTTGCCAGGACCAGGTGTTATTAAGTAAAAATCCCTCATCTCTGTTTATGTTTCACTCACTAAGATATTACATAAAAGGTTTCAAAGCTACTTTTCTACCAGGGTAGGGAGCTATTCAATGTAGGAGAGCATGGGCTCTTTTCATTTTAAGGTAGTATGGATTGATTTTGCTTTAAATCTTCTCTGTTCTTTAGGTAAGAACACTGCTTCCCACCTGCGCTTGGGCACAGCCTGGCTCTCAGAATGATCCAGGTTCACCAGTTCCTTTTAAATTTAGCAATGGCTACTGGGGCACAACTCTGGTTTCAGCCACATTTTGAATTCAGTCTTAGGAGGAAACTGCAAATAGCAGCAGCATGCCTTCAGCTGGCTATTCAAAAATCAGTAACCATTAACACTTCATGATTGCATGAGAAGGTGTTTTTAAAAGGTTTGCTAATTGCCCCTATTCCTAAAATTCTGATCACTTCAGGTCCCCTCACTGATGCCACTTTGCCAGCAGCCATTGACAGATGTGAGATGCTGAAGATGAGCTGAAAATACCTCTTGCTTTTTCACAGTACAGTACTCCTTACACAGATTTTTTCATTTACGTCTTCAACAGTCTTCACTACCTGTCTGCGGTTTCTTTGTTTGAAGTCGGGTAACAAATTATTAATGTAACTTCAGATGCAAAATGCAGTGCCCACCCAACATGCTTTGATAGAGACTCTGGACACAGGTTGATGGTTACCTCAAGTTATGCCTAAGGGGTTTGTCTGCCCTCTGAAAAGCAAAGTGATATGGATAGTGATAGGACAACCTAGGGAAGTTGCAAGTCAGCAGGCACACAGGCTATGAAAACACACAGCAAAGCAGAGCTAGCCCTGCGCTCTGCTGGAGTTAGCAACCCCTTGTTCTCATCCACACATCAGTTTATCATCCTCATAAGTCAGAGTTCCAGTAACGCAGGCTTGCCCACAACATCACCTTCATAGTCAGCATGGACCAGCTAGGGGAGTCTGCTTGCAGCCTCCAGCTTGCTGACATTCTTTGGAGGTGGCCAAGGAGCTTTTGAACCTACTGCTATCAGAGGTCCATCTGCCTCCAGCAGATCTACCTCCAGATTTACAAGAAAGAACAAAGAAAAGAAGCCAACAACCTGATCTCACTGAAGAATTACAGAAAAGCAGAAATGGAAGAAAGAAACTCCCTCTTCTTCAACATTTGCCAGTGTGGACTGTGTCTCTCCTAAATGTTTCCCAAAGTCTCCTATGAAGTGCCAGTGGTCCTCTTAACTCAAGATAAGTCAGTGAAACAGGGCTTTGCACTTAATGGAAAAGCCATTTTGACTGAACAAGTATATTTGCATTAAAAAAAAAAAAATCTATTACAGAAATTGATTGCAATGCTCATACTTGGGCATATGAGAAGAAAAGAGACAGAGAATGTAAGCCATGCATCATTTGTTTACAGATGCATGCTCCCAAAAGGCTGAATTGTGGTTTGATTATATGCAGTAGTAGCTCATTTACACTAGCCCTGGCAGAAGGCAGTGGTGACTAACAATGCTTTAACAAAAAATCACACACAGCTTTTCCTTCAAACCATGCCAGAGCCTGCTGAAGACAGGGTGATGAAGTTCACCTTGCCTGTATTTAGATTTCCAGCCAGATGTCTTTCATATCGTGATTCCTCGAGCCTGTTTTGGTCATCTGCTCTAGTTTGAGATGCATCTCTCCAACAGGCAGGACCCTTTCCTGTCCATGGCCTATAGAAGCTCTGTCCTGTGACCAGCTAGGTATGGTCTAATGAGTTCCACTCTTAGTTTTGCATTGGCTTAGTGGGCTCTGGCTGAAAGATCAGCAATGCTTTCCAGTGAGGTTAACCAGTTTTGGAGACTTCAACCCTGAAAGTATCCATTGCATCACAGTGTGTCCCCCCTGAAATAAGCAGTTTCCTGGAGTCAAGCCACAAGCCATTCTGCTGGAAGACATTTCCTCCTTGTGATACACCCTACAATAACATAAAATACACTGCGAGCTTCTATATTTTTCCTGAACTTTCACTTTTCTTTTGTTTTTCCTTATTTCACTTCACCTCCTCCTCATCTTTCTGTTTTCCTCTACATTTTTCAGTCTTCTCTTCATTGACATCTCATATTCTGTTTTTCCTTTTTACTGCTTTTATACAATGTCATTATTTATTGTTTTTTTATCAACAATTCATCTCTTCAATACACTTCTTACACTTACACTTTCCAAAAACTTTGGAAGAAAAAATAAGTTCCATTCAGCTTCTTCTGCAAAACATCTATTAAATGTGTTAATACACGTTGTATTTCTAAACAATGTAATATATGAATGCAAAAAACAAAAGAAAAAAAACTACATTCAGACTATTTTCACGTAAATGTAAAATCTTTCTGAAGACTACACACATTTAAGGGATAATAAATTATTATCCTGTATCACTTCCATCACTTAACTTTCATTTCCTTAGTCATGTTCACACTTTCGTCAATTATTTTTGTAATACAGCTCAGCTCAGTCACTCAAAGCTCTTAGAAATCACACCCACCTTGTTTAGTCTCTATCCTGCATAAGGAACAGGAATTCAACTGAAGAAGCAGCCTCAAGAATTACTTCTCAATCTTCAGAATCATGCATATCAGCCCTAAATACAACTAATATAAGTCCATCTGACATATTAATTGTTGCTTACCTCTTATCTGTGCTTGCAAAACAGCTTCAAGTCTGTAAAATTTGGAAATATATATCTCTAGTGGGGTTAAAAGCAATGCTTAGGTTTCTGTATGCAGTGTAGAATGCAGGAAAAGATTGTTCCTTGGTAATTAATGCTAGGACATAAGGATGCTGGGGAACTCTCCACATCCTACACTCTAGAAGACCCCTAAACTAATTTCACTTGTTCTTGCGTGAACAAGTCAGCAGAGCTCTTGTGCTTCTGGGAGGAATGCATACACTGGGATTTCCATGAAGACACAGGAGCTCACTCACTGCCAGCTCAGCTCTCTCTAACCAGCCCTTTAGCTCTTTCTGTTGCACTAATATGAAGACAGGCTGAGAGAGTTGGAGCTGTTCAGCCTGGAGATGAGAAAGCTCTGGGAAGGCATTCTGGGAGCCTTCCAGTCAGTACCTAGAGGGTTCTACAACAAAGCTGGAGAGGGACTTTTTATAAGGGTGTGTAGTGATGACACAAGGGGAAATGGCTTCTAACTGAAAGAGGGCACAGTTAGATTAGATTAGATGTGGGGAAGAAATTCTTTACCAGGAGGGCAGTGAGGAAGAAGGCTGTCCAGAGAACTTATGAATGCTCCATCTCTGGAATCAGAGATGGAGCATTCCAATTGTTCCGAGTTGGACAGGGCTTGGAGCAACCTGTGGAAGGTGTCCCTATCCATGGCAGGGGGCTGGAACTAGATGATCTTTAAGGTCCCTTCCAACACTAACAATTCTATGGTTTTATATGTAGAAGTAGCATTGTTGCACAAGGATGATTTCATATATCCCTTATTCAGTCTGGCAGCCACAACCTGTCTTCTTCTGAAAACTTTCCAGAGCAATAAATAAAAGGATTTTTGCTTGCAAACCCTGCTGCTGTACTTTGGAAGGAGTATCTGGAACTTCCAGCAGCAGTGGCCTTTCCACATCTTCAGAGTTACTTGGTGGACCTTTGATCTTTCTGAAGTTGTTTCAATTAGCCAGTTGAGTCTGAATCAGAAAAAATTCTAAGGCTCATGAAGAAGTTTAATCCCTCCTAATAACCCAATCTTATGACATTTACAGTCCTCCTGTTGTTTTTATATTCAATAACAAGGTAGAAATCTTTTGCCATTCAACTTCATTATTGCTTTCAAGGATTTTCTAGGAGCAGCATAACGATTTTCCATGTGCTGCAAAGACATGAATTAGAAGTGTGCTGGAGCTACTCTTCTTTCCTATGCCTGCAATGTGTGTTCTTGAGTGCTGGTGTAATTGGTGCAGTTCCACAAAGCCATTGCTGAATTTTCTCAAAGAATGCTGTGTCCCACTGGACTTGTCCTCTATTCCAGAGAGAAAATATTGAGCTGTTTTTGAAGATAGTCACCTTTAAGTCAGTGAAAACAGCTTAAAACATGCATGCAGAACCTGTTTACCTCCCTTGCTTGCCAAATAAACAAGCGGTAGAAGACATCTGGAGGGTATGCAGGAATGGCTTAGTACAAGGGAACAGCAACAACAGGGAATGGCAACTGTTGACTTGCTCTTCTGATTTGACTGTCCTTCCACATTGTTATCTCAATACAAAAGTCTTGGAATCACAAATTTAAATGCACTTAATTATTCACTTTAAAATACAGTAATTAAACGATCCTTTCCAACTCATCATGAAGGTCTTCTGTCCAAGGCATGTACATATGTATCGCTCTAAGCATTTGGCTATCGCATAAAAAGCTTTGCGGTGTGAGCTGCATGTACTTCCCAGCTTGCCTCCCATCAGCATTGGTTTAAAGGGAAACTCCAGGGGGATAATGCTCCCCTCAGAGCTGCTGAAGCACACAAATTCATCCAGTTAGTCGAGCAAAGGTAGAGCATTTACATAAACTGTCTACTCTGTCAGGACTGAGGGTCTAGAAATTCCCACAGATGCTTCTCACTTTAGTACAGTGCAAAGTGGAATCCCTTTAGTCTAACTTTGTGCATATTCCCACAGTTGTCCACCCTGAAGGGAGAGAAATAGTCACCTCCACAGGTGGTCTTACCCATGGGTTTCATGGTTTGCTTTGACAACATGGACAACAAAGGGAGACCATTGATTTATTTTTGTATGTCTGCCATTAAATGAAGTGAAAATAGCCCACGAGTGGCTTCCATTTCCTTTGCCACAGCCACCACATTGCCAGTCTTCGTTGCACACATCTCAAATGTCTTTTTCTTGCGACCAATCCAGTCTGCTGCACCTCCTTTTTCCATGAAACATCCCTTTCATGTCCTAAACTGTGGAGAAAGCTGACAACATACATACTGTGTAGCTTGTAGGTTTTCTCACATTGCTTCTACTACATGGGCAACAATATCACTTAAGAGGAGGAATGATGTTTACCTTGAAAAGGGTGGGCACATGCAGTCTACTTTTATTAATGATGGACTAAGGGAAAGCGCATATTCTTTCTTGAGGAGATCCTGCTCAAGTTATGAGAAACTTTAAATGTCTTATCTGTATCTTTTCCCATTTTTTTACAAATTGAATGCTACATTTCACAAGGGAAACATCAGGATGCGTTGATCAGAGAACTGTTAACACCAGAGACTTATTAATAGTAACTACAGTACAAAAGCAGCTGTTTCCAGCTTTTATACAGCATTACATTTGCTTGATGCAGATAAAGAGAAATTACTCATGAGGCGATGGAAAGAAAGGTGTAGGAGGGTGAATCACATTGGAAGAATAGGAAAAAATGAAAGTGGGGGCAAAATTTTTTAAGCATGCTGTGTCATCCCCAGTAAAAAGTAATTTGCTATATCAGTGGAATGCTATTAACTCCTGCTTGGTTGGGCATAATGCATGGTGGAGGAGGGAATATTTCAGTCAAATTGAATGACAGTAATTTTGGGGGAAAGAGAATGACTCTCATTACTTTTTTTTTCTAGAAGGAAACTCACTGGCATCTTCACATCTAATTCTGATTTGCAGGCAATTAGTGCACAGTTGCACAACTGGAGCCAAACTCTTGCTATTAGCAGGGCACGGCACAATTGTCTAAGGCTGAAAATAAGCGAACACAAGAAGACTGCAAGCTTTCTTGAGAACAGGATGACAAACTTTTAGTGAGAACATGGTTTATCTGTTAAAATTGTAGTTAATTTTAGGTATGTTTCTTTTTTGTTCCAACGACCACAGTCATGTTGTTGAGATTACTCTTTGAAACAGGACTAAGGAATGCTCTGGAACAATCTCTACTTCAGGGATAACAGGCTATGTCAAATGAGAACTAACTAATCTACTATAATCTGCATATTGCACAGGATTGATTGATAATCCAACTGCCACGTTGGATTTTTAAGCAAGTTTATAACAAGAAATACTGCATGTGTCATTCCGACTGCTTTTTTTCAGGATGACATCTTCCATTTCCTCTGCCTAGGGAGACTTTTTATTCCATAAGCAGAGATTGGAAAACAAAGATACTCATGTCAAAGTCAGAAAAAAAATACATTTAATATTGTGCCACAGAAGCCAAAATTAAGGGCTTAATCCAGACACAAAAAGTGACATGATTTACAGGCATGCTCTAGTTTTCATGTGCAGTTTCTTTCTCCTTTGTGCTGCCAATATCTCTGCCACTTCCTGATGTCCAAAGGGCTGTTCCCAGCAGAGAGGGCAGTGATCTGGGCTCTCAGGGCTCCTTCATATTAATTCCTCCACTATTCTTTACTGAAACCTTTCCTAGCACCCAGTCTGAGTCAATATAAGAAATGAGGTGGCATGTTGCAAAATTTATAATCATCCCATGAAACCTTTCATTATTTCTTTCCCATTTGTGGGGCACAAAACAGTTGTGTGGTATATTTAAGGGGAAAAAAAAAAACCAAATTGTCCCGTTTTCTCAGTGTTATGCAGCTTAGGGATACACAACCCATGCTTATGTTGCAATTCAGGTATGTAAAACAGGCAGGACACCCCAGGCCCATTTCCCTTTGCACCAGGCTGGATCTCCAGGAGGGAAGCCGCAGGCTGGGCGCTTCCATCACAAGGCCAGGACCACGTTCCCACGTATTGTTTCCCCTCCTCAATTCGCCTCCTGAAATACTGCTCAGCACAGTTATTCCACAGAAGATCACTTTACCATTTCACTACGGCAATCCAAAGGACATCCGAATCCTTTGCACAGATACTGGGAGGATTTTAGTGGGGAAAATACTACTCACAAACCCTTTACACTCTCCAGCTGATAACTTGTGCCCTTCACTTCCTTCACTTACACTACAGAGGTCAGTATGATCAGGTCACTCCAACTCCCTGACCTGCTGCTAAGTGATCTGTTCTCTGAGTTTTTCTCTGCTCTTACTCTGCTCCCACTGCCTCTAGGGTTGTCTCAAAGTGCCACATCCCAGGGTGTGCTTTGGGACACAGATGAAATCTTTGCTCTGCCACAGGAACACATGCTGCCCTTGAGGAAGTTGTTCTCACTTTAGGCTTAAGATTGTGACACCTAAGATTCTGCCACAAACTGCCCCTTGAACGCAGTCCACATCTCATTGTACTTCTCCATGCCTTCTGACAGGTCTGGAGAGATTTGCTGAGGTGTTAATACCCAAGTATACAGTATTTCATGCAGGATAACACTGAAGATATTTTATAAGATATTTTATGCACAAATACCTTTGCAATGACAAGAAGGTTGCAATGAGGAGAAAGGTGTAGGCAGTACTGGAAGGAGTGGGTCTGATCAGCTTCTCGTTTCTCCCTGTGCTACAGTAAGTATCACACTTGAGACTGAGACCAAATGACTCCAGCTGAAAGGGATCTAAAGAGGAGGGGCAGGAAATGATTAATTATTTTAGTAAAAAGAAACAATATTACCTGGCCACAAGCCTCTAGGTAATAAAGAATTACTTTTCCTTAGCTAATGAGAAATTACACCCCTACAACATCTAAACAAGAATGCAGTCCACTGAAAGTAATTCTTCAAGAAAGGTTGTCAAAAAATACTAGGAAATGCACAAAACATTTGCACACCACTGCAAAAGGGCAGTTTTGCTGAGAAACCATTAGAACTGGATTTAGAGTAGTCCAAACTCATCTCAGCAATGGTCATGGAAGGTGCTGTATGCATCTAATGTAGCTTTTTCAGTAGCAAGACAGGGCTTTCTTGTTGCTTTTTCCTTTATTTTTTTTATTTTTATTTTTTGTTCTTTGTTTTACTTTGGGTTTTTTCAATAATTTAATAATTTAGCTATTATTCCAAGATCTATCTATAGCTACATTTATTAAAGAGCTGTATTTAGTTCCAGTAGGATAGGAGGATCCAAATCTGTGTTATTTCTGAAAGACTTTAAGGGGCACTTCACTACATAAAGGCAGTGACAACCAGCTTCCCACCTTCATGAGAAAGTGGTATAAGACTCAGGTCCACATGAAGCTAGGAAATTAGGAGCCCTTTCTGAAACATCTCTCTAAACAATTTCCCTTTTCTTGAAGAATTTGAGGATGCCTTGAAACAAAGAGAAAATTCTGACAGTGATAAACTTTGAATTCTTCAAATTTTAATGATCTAAAAAAAGAAGGGGGAAAAAAGTGAAGAAATAAAAAAAAAAAAAAAGAGGAAAAAGAAAGAAGGGAAAGAAGGAATGCTTATAGCAGCCCTTGTGAATTTTTATGAGAACTCTGTTCTTTTGCAAAACGGTAGAGGGCAGACTGGGGAACATGTGCATGTATACCAGGGCCTTGCCCTGGCTGCATGCCAGGTGCCCACCAAAGCTGCTCTATCATTCCCCTTCTCAGCTGGCCGGGGGAGAGAGAATATGACAAAAGGCTCATGGGTTGAGATAAGGGCAACGAGAGATCACTCACCAGTTACCATCGTGGGCAAAACAGGCTTGCCTTGGGGAAAATAGTTTAATTTATTAGAAATCAAATCAGAGTGGGATAATGAGAAACAAGAACAAAACTAAAAACATGTGCTCCACTCACTACCCCTCCCTTCTTGGGCCCTACTTCACTGGTGATTTCTCCGCCTCATCTCCCACAGTGGCACAGGGGGATGGGGATGGTGGCTGCACATGACACACTGTCTTTGCTGCTCCTTCCTCCTCACAGGCAGGACTCCTTGCATTCTTCCCCACTCCAGCCTGAGGTCCCTCCCATGGGACTTCATGAACTGCTCCAGCGTGGGTCCCTTCATGGGCTGCAGTCCTCCAGGAACAGGCTGCTCCAGCGTGAATTCCCCATGGGATCACGAGCCCTGCCAGCAAACCTGCACCAGTGGGAGCTCCTCTCTCCCAAGTCCCACAGGTCCTGCCACAAGCCTGCTCCAGTGTGGGCTTCTCATGGAGTGACAGCCTCCTCTGGGCATCCACCTGCTCTGGTGGGATACTCCCGGGGCTGCAGGTGGATCTCTGCTCCTCCATCACGGACCTCCACGGGCTGCAGGGGCACAGCTGCCTCACCATGGGCTGCACCAAAGGCTGCAGGGGAATCTCTGCTCCAGCGCCTGGAGCACCTCCTGCCCCTCCTTCTGCACTGACCCTGGCGCCTGCAGGGCTGTTCCTCTCACATATTCTTACTCATCTCCTCTGGCTGCTTTCCCCAGCAGTTTTTTCCCTCTTCTTATCTCTGTTATCCCAGAGTAACTACCACATCACTGATGGGCTTGGCCTTGGCTGGTGGCAGGTCTGTCTTGGAGGCAGCTGGCATTGGCTATGTCAGACATGGGGGAAGCTTCTCAGAGATGCCACCTTTGTACCCCCACTACCATAAACCTTGCAATGCAAACACAATACACTGCTACTTCCAAAAGACAGAGAAAGTAACTAAACTTGAGACTGACCTCACAGGTCATCCGTTGCCCACCAAAGGTCCCACTTCTAATCTTCTAATTGGTGTAGTATTCTTCTAACCCTAACACTGATTATAGATTCAAAAGCAGAATAAATACTTCTCCTGTGCTGTTCTGTTCACATACAGAAGGGTGGGGATCAGGCAACCCTGCTGGGTTATGTCTTACTTGTATTTCACTCTCTTCCTTTTTCAAATGATTCATGAGAAGATTAAAAAAGGACCAAATGTATTTATTCTCCAGACTGTGCACTCATTTTCAGTAAAATATTTTATCTCTCCGTAAGGCTCTCTGCAGTTTTGGGAGTGGATATTTTGTATTCCTTCTCAGGAATGTGGAGTGACTGCTACACGTCATGGCACCCTGTTTCTTTTTTCCTGTACTCAGATCACAGATCACTAACACATTCAGAGATGACAGGTCAGAATTCATGCAGATAAGAGCTCATATTTAAAATTCCCTTATGTAAACATTAATTTTATTAAGATCTATCAAAAAAACCCTCCCAAACATTGAGAGCAAATGGGAAAGATTCACAATTTACTAGATACTTCAGTTATAATTTGATTTGAGACATTATTTTTTTGAAAAATGTTCCTACTATAAAATGATCTGTGGATTATGAACAGCTTTTTAAAAGTTTTACGTCATCATTACACATCTTCACTAGAGTTCCCCTTTTGAGACATCTCCTGTTAATCCCTGGGTTTTTACTGGATACTTCTCACCTATAAATTCCAGAGAAACTCCAGGATTCCCAAATCCTTATTTTCCCAATGGATTTTCCCAAAACACCAAAACTTGCTACTTTTTGCCTCAAGGATAATCAAGAGCTTCTCCAGACTGGCTGATGACCTCTGAAACTAGCAAACTGAAGACAAATATTTGCTCTTTTAGTCTCTCTAGTTCCATTTTTTATGTTTTCTTTATATTTTAGGAGTTAGATTTGGATATCAGAGACCCAAATCACCTCATACTGGATCTTTAACATTCAGTAGTTTTTATTTCCACTGTTACTTTTTCTCCCTTTTCTCCTCCTCCACAATATGTCCCTAGTTTTCCTTCTGCTCTACTCCCACCCCCAACACCTCTGTCTTTGCCTGACTCCTCTCAGTGTAGGGCATTCAACTGATTAACACACAATCTTTTTCTTCAGCATCATTACTGAAGAAACTACTTGACAACAGTAATTACAAAGATCCCTGGTTTGCCACCTCACTTTGCCAAAAACATTACCCTTAGTGTAACCTTATATGTTCTTAATTTCATTTTCAGTCCCAGGAGAGCTTGTATTCAGGCTCATCTGAATTCTTTCTGAGTGTGAGTTTTTCAGCCACTGCAGTTCCTGCTCACTGCTTAAGGAAATGATGTGCTTTAATCCAAAAGCATAATAAACTAGACCAACTGCTTTGCTTTCAATGACTGTCTTAGCCATTCTATGAAAAAAAATCTGGCAAGATTTATTATTTATAAACATAGTAATTTCTTTTCCTCATGCTTCTGAGGACCAAATCTTTTTTGCCAGTAGGCTGGTTATCTATTTCTCTGCTAAGCTGGAAAACCTCCATAAAAGTAAATAACATTATGCCAGCTTTGCACTAGGCATTTTATCAAAGTTTATTTCTCTTCTTTAGAGGCAAGAAGTTCTGGGTACTGACCTTAACTAATATTTTCAAAAAGATCATATAGACTTTTTCTTGGTTTGGAGCTGTCTGTTCATTTTGAGACATCTTGGATCTCATTTGAAAGCATACAGACACCTTTGTTTGTTAAACACTCAGAAGTACTAGCAAATTTAAAACTGCTAACGTTCGTCCATTCCCACTGTCCAGGAAATGCAAATACAGCTCCTCTATCTTGCAGGCATATTATGAGGAAAAATATGTCACTGTAACTTAAGATCTCAGATACTGTACTAATGAAGCAAATACAGGTAAACAGCTTCATAGACATGAACTAATTTTTTCTTCCTTCTCCTTACATTATTGAAAACTTCTACACTTCAGCTGTGGTTATATTACTTGTACTAACACACAAAATAGCATTTTTTATCCTTCTGTACTTTGTCCTTCACAGACTCAGGATGAGTTATCCCAGGGGAAATTACTGAAATGAGGAACATGAGCAAGATCAGGTTTCTGCAATACAAACCTGACTCAAAACATGATCTACACTTTGGTGCCATCTAGGTCATGTAGGAGGTCAAAATGTACCCAGTAATAGCTGTGATTGTTAGTTTACACTCAATCAAGAAGTTGATATCATATCTGGTACTTCTTCTTCCATTTTAACCAGCCATCACAGGTCTTCTGAATCCTCATCCTCAAATTGTGAATGGCTCTTAGACTTCAAAACTACAAAGAAGTCTTCCAAACTCAAATCAAATAAAATACAGAGTGTAAATAGCATAAACAGGTTCCTCTATGAAAAATAAATCTAATGAAGTCTGATATCACACAGATCTGTGCTTAATGATGCTTACAGCCTCTTGTTTCCTTTCCTCCTGTAACAAAACTCCTCATCCATCTCCTAGAAACTGAAGGGGTAAATGCTGGTGCAAGATGTGGTTGCTTGCAAGGGTTGAGACTGCTGCTGCTGGAGCAGCAGCTCCATGGGCAAGTGTGATAATAGAGCAGTGGACAGCCCCAAAGGGTTCACTTCAATGCATTTCCCCAAGTCACAGTTTTGAGAAAACTTTAAAGAGTCTCTTTGACAACATTTTCAAGGTCATTTCTGTCCCTCTGCCAGACTGGTGAATTACCCTGAATGTGTCAAGGTCATTAAAAGGTGATAAGACAGGCAAAGATCTTAATATGCAACTATATAATTCATTGCCTTGGCATATCAGGCTAGAAATCTCAAATTTCCCAGAATAAAATGTCACCAAGGGAAAATAGTGAGATCCATATGCAATCTGCTTTGCAGGAAGAGAACAGGAACTTGACATGTTTTTCTACAAAAGAGAAAACGAAGTGATGACTCAGATGTGACTTTTTCACCCCTCCTTGAGGAGTGGCTGGAAAGGACTCCCAATAATAGATAAATGCCATAATAAGGCACAAAGATTGTAGACTAAATCTAGGTCTATAGGACTGGAAATAAAATGTAGTTTTCAAGAAGTGAGGAACAACTTAAAACCAGCAACTGATGCATCAATCAGAGTAGATGAAGTGCTAAGAAGGTGGAGTCCCTATTCAAGCTTTAAAACAGGAATAAGTACTGTTACAAAGATACTTCTCTGGTAGCAGTGTTGCCAAGTAACACTGCCTCAGGCTGCCTCCCATCAGCATCTTCACATGCACCCCAAAAGTCTCCTGGCCTGGACCTTCAACCAAACCATTCAGAGGTCACTGCCTTGTCAGATTGANTATCAATGAACTAGGAGTAAATATAAAATCATTGCAGATAAATTTTGTAGAGATGATGATGTAAAAAAAAGCAGAGAGAAAAATAGTAACAGAGACAGAACATTATTAAGAGCAAGCTGGTGTTGAGGTAATTATTTCATTGAAATAAGTAAAAATTCATATTCCTGGGAAAAAGAAATGCAATATTTATGCAGTCAGGGATTCCACCGACAGTAAAATAAGGGTTATACTGGGCAGTGAGCACACACTGCAGAGCTGTCAGGAAAGCG
>WAAG01036246.1:25541-35895 GCA_013390105.1 Tichodroma muraria | reverse complement strand
GGGACCGGCGGGGGGCGGGCCGTGGCTCAGGGACCGGCGCGGGGCGGCGGTGGTGGGTGCCGGTAGGTCGGGGGCTTCAGTGCTTTTCCCCGCACAGCTCGTCTTTGGTCGTGGGGCAAAGCCGACCCCGGCGTGTGTGCCCCTGCCGCGATCCCGGCTCCATCGCCGCGCGCTCTGCCTGCTCTGTTGACACATCTCCCAAGCTTGTTGCCATGCCCAGATGCAGGGGTGTCTGCAATGTAAGTGGTGTGTCAGCACATGTCCTTTGTCCTTGTGACTAAAATAAGCTGCTTATATTAAGCCTATGTCTGTCTCCTTGCTTTGCCAAACTGCTGTGAGCTTGGTAGAGGCAAGGCACAGTCAGATTCCGTTTTTATTGTTCATAGTAGGAATATATACTGCTCACCTGGAAATAAACTCCCACAACCTTTGCAACTTCTGATAACCTCTTTCAGCATGAGAAATTAGTATTTTACTCATTTAGGTGAAAGTAAGTGCCAGCAGTAAACATGCTTCTAGCTGTTCCCACAATTGCTGGTAACACGCCAACTACATTTTCTTCAAAGAAAGGTGCATGTTGATACAGTCAGCCTCAGCACATATCTGACACCATGTCTGTATGATCACTGTTTTCTAAATCAGTGAGAGTGACCAAAAATACATGTCAGCATTTTATTAGAATAATAAAAACTGTTAAGTGAACTGAACAGCTCATGCCCACTAAAAGAATGAAGCACCACATGTCTACAAATGAGAAGGTCTGAGAAAAGTTCCACGCATGGGCCAAAAATCTGATTAAACCACAAGCTAGAAAATACTCAGCAAGCCGAAAGCCACATCTGTAATCATTCCTGGTTGGTAAAAGCAAGCTATGACTGATCACATCCCCTCCTGATTCTGCTGACAGTCCATTTCTGGAGGGAAGCCTTCCTCCCACTTGGCATCCTGCTGTCCTCCATCTCTGTAATTAACTTGCCTGAATGCTGCAGACCCCCCTAACTACCACTTGGCATAGCATCCCATAGTGCTCAGCAGCTTACCGAATACCTAGGGATAAAAAAACCCTCAAATATATTTGCCCATGCTATAGACTGTTTTCTTACTGGTTTCAGCCTAAAAACAGAGGAGAAACACAGTTGGGTTTATAGACAGTATTATGTACTCCTCGAGGTTTTAACCATCTTATTTATATGTTCTCTGATATTGTAGTATACGAGAGCATCACAACCTTTGACTTCCATGTCTGTGCAGTACCAGAGATGAAGGTATTATCATTGGAATTTAATCAATGAAGTTCATGCTGTCATGGTTATGCTTGTATCTGCTCAAGGTGGGCTGTTTCTTGTAAACGGGTCTTTGCAAGCTGTTGTTGCTGTTACTGTTGTTGCTGTTGTCATGAAAGCTTGTAAAACTGACTGGCAGGCAGAGCTCAGCCTCTTTGAGCTATTGCCTGCTACAGCCTTCCCACCTTCTATTTCTGTCTCTTTTCTTACGCCTGCCCTAAGCCTGCTTTCCATTTCCTGCTATTAGGAACCTTGACATGGAATACCATATACACAGTGTTCACCTTAGTTTTATCTTACCCTGTTTTTCTGTAGAATTTTGTTATATATGTTCATATTGCCTGCCTGGAAATATAAGGACTCAGGTCTATGACCTCTGTGCTAAAATATTTTTAACTCATTGATCCATTTCTCATTTGGGTCCTTATGCATACTGCAACTTCAGGAACGGCTGAGCCACCAAAATCAGGCAACCAACAGACAGAAATGATTGAAAATTAAACTGCAGTAGTTTTAAAACACATAGAACTGTTAATTCAAATGTATCTGTCAGGAGGAATTGTTGCAGACGAGGTTCTTAAGTATGAACAATGTGAGACACCCCCAGTTTCTTTATGTCACTCATGATTTACAATATCATTGTCACAATTATAGCAATGGCTTGCTGAGAGCAGCATAGAACTAGGAACGAGTTGAAGTTAAATAAGTAAGGTTCAGATCACAGAGCTCTTAGACTGAAGGGGAATAGTACACCAGCTTGGTTTTCAGGTGAGAGGAACCAGTTATGAATTTGTTCCCAAAGTTCTGTTGTAAGGTGAAAAAGACCAATCAATTCTCCAGCAAACCTGGCTCATAATCTTATGGGTAATGAAAATGAGAAAGGAAAAGAAGTCTTGCAGGCTGAATGTTTGTTTTGTTAGTGGTCTTTTTTAGTATTCTAATACCATTAACTAGAATTTCGTCAAAATGGATGGTTAGATTAAAGTACAAAGGTCTTGCTCTGCAATAGTCATCCTTCTAGTAGCTAAAATAAACCTTCCTTCTTATGACTCAGAGACAAACAGTGTGTTGGGTAACGATGTAGGGAAGACATCTGGCAGGCTGGAAGCGGGAATGGGTACCACGTGCTTTCTTCTACTTTAGACTTTGAAGCATAGAGGTCACCCCTTGACTGCAGCACACTGTCATTGTCTTTGAGGATTGTGTGGTCTCACGGACTAGACAGCTGGGAAGCACACCAAAGTAAGCTGACTAACTCCTTCTGCCACCTGGGATCTTGGTGCAGAAGACAGGTTATAAAACACTGGGTTACAAACCTTGCTGTGGAGGAGTGGGAAATGGAAGCAAATTGCATTTACATGCAGGTAATGTGTTTTCTGAGATGAGAGGATAGGAGATTCACACTGTCTGACAAACACCCCCGGAACATGTGCACTTGCATCACTTCCCTGATCATTTAATTATAATCCTCACCCCACGTTCCGAGAAATAAATTGATCTTACATTTTTACCAGGATTGAGATATGTTTGTTTTGATCAATTTAAAATAATCTCTTGATGTCCCAATGAATAAAATCTTATATATGCCTTAAATATTGTAATATGTCATCTCCTCTTTAGAACAAAGAGCAGAGTGAGAATCTGAGTTGCACAACATTCTCAGTACCTCTGCTCGTACAGAAGGATTCAGTGCTTTATTCATGTTTTTGCAGAGACTTCTATAAAATACTTACTGATGATAATCACTGTACATACACATTTCATTTTATCTACAAACTCGAGTGTTAGGAAAAATTGATTATGTGCCACGACTTATTAAAAATAAAACCAACCCCAATGTCTATTGTAGTTCACTTACTCTTCATTTGCACTAGGAAGATCAAGCTTTGAAATGCCCTTTGGATGATATTTATCAGAGTTTATTAAAGAGAAAACACACTTAAAAAAAACCACCAACCAGTTCACTTCCATTGCTTCATTTTTTGTCTGTGATTGATTTCTTAGATTTTTAGATGTTTCACTTGATTTTCATTCCAAATGTGTACTGTTTGTGATTATTAATAACATATTTATTGGTGGGTTATGTGGAGGCCGTAATCAAACCCAGGGTCCCTCTGTGCTGAATGGTATGCCAAACACAGATTACAGTACGTGGTCTAGAGAATTTATCAGTTAACTGGAAGATGTGATCATGGAAGGTGCTTCCTGCAAGCCAGTGAGAAAACCAGATGTGTGTAATTTTCATTGAGAGCTGGGTCACGCCACATGTTGCAGAAGGTACCTCTAGGTACCATGCCTACTACAGAAATAATGTCAGTTGCATTAGTTAGAAAATATGGTTCTGTCTTGTGGTAAATAACATGGTTTTATTCATGACCATTACAAGTGCGACTTTCTACCATTAAAGATAAAATCCTTAAAGTCCAGTTTTAAAATCCTGATTTTTTTATTAGTGTATTTCAGTTCAATTTTACAGCACTCAGGGAAGTGTATAATGGCTCAAGAAAAGCGCAGAATATTTTAAACATTATCTGTTCATTGGTAACTGTTCCACAATAACTGAATGCTTGAGGGCTGAAAAATAGATTGAAGATTGAAGCTTATTTTTCTAAACAGGCTTAATTTTTATCAGTGGTATTAATGAGATTCTGCAAATGTATAGATCTGGTCCATAACTAGCTCTTTAATATTATTCTTCATCTGTTGTCTTTCTTACTGTCTGAGCTTTTCTCTCTATCTAAACCTACTTTAAAATTTTGTATACTGTTATTTGCTGTACTCATTGCTCATTATACATCAACTGAGAGACTCCCAAAGAACAGACTGTAGTTGATAAGCAAGCCACAGTAACTGACTTTCTGTAACCAGTGGTGGCAGAGCAAGACCTGTGTTTCCTTGTGTGAAATAGGTGCTATGGAAGCACAGCAGTGATAGAAATACTCTTTCTCTCCTGGTTTTGCTCTTTCCTTCAATCACCAGATCTTCACACAGAGATGAATAGCCCTATGTTCTGGCAAGAGAGCTGAGGAAGGAAGATGAGGGTAAAGGATTTTGTTTGCTGCTAGCAGAAGAGAAGGAGGCTGCCCAGGCACAACTGTGATGGGAGCTGCCATATAACTGGGATCTGCTATGAGATCTCTGCCTGTTCTGTGATGAAAAGAATTCCCTCTCAGTATGTGCAGGAAAGGCTGAAAGGACAGGACAGAGCCACTGTCCTCCTGTGGGGAGTCTGGTGAATTGAATGAGGTGAGATAGTTGTATCCAGCAGGAAAAAAGTGCAAACTATTACTGTGAAGATGTTAAACAGACCCTGGCCCAAGCATGTGGTAGAAAAGACATGTACATCAGGGGCCTTTGAAGAAGCACAAGGGAAGGAAGGAGCATCAGATTCCAAGGTAAATGGGGAGGCCTGGAGGTAAGTGTCTGTCTATGGAACAGCCTGGCACCTTAAGAAATGAAGACAAGGTTAATGGTGATTTATGCCAGGAGGTAACCTTACAGAATTAATGGCCTTTGAAGTCCATGGGCTGACAATGCTGGGCAGCCCATGGTCGTTACATTTAGGCAAACCGACATTGGGCAGTACAAACAGGATCTCAAATATAAGCACACAAAATGAACTGGCTTGCCTGTGTGACCTTTATGTAGCTAACTTCTGCACATTCACAGGGAATATCTCTTGCTCTGATCACCAAAGCATTTCCTAAAAGCAATGTTACCTTGTTGTAAATCAAATTTCATTTGGATTAACCTTTAGTTGGGTCCTTTAAAGGAGGTTGTTATGTGTACATAGGGGATTGGTTATTGTTACTGATGCTAGTGTCATTGATGGTCTTGGTAAGGGTATAATTACTCATTCTGTGGCTGCATTCCTTGGTAAATACTCTTTGTAATTTCTCAGTAGAGAGAAAAATGCCAAAACCAAACCACTGATGATGATGGCAATTGCTTGCCTTGGCTGCGTAAACCTGCACTGCTGATCTTTTCCTATCATGCAGTACTTAATCAAATGGTGCTTCCCCCCCCCATTTCTGTGTGCGCTGTGCACAATGTAACAATGTTTGTGGGATGAGCAGTTACTCAATACATTGATCTCACAGTTCATTGTGACACTATGCCTACTTTGCAGCACACTTCAACCTAAATGGAGAGTTGCTACCTTCCTAAAGCCCTTTCTGCGGCACCTGAGTCCTTCACAGACACTAATGAATGTTCAAAAAGCGCTTGCTATATCCACCCTGTAGATTATGTGAGGCACAGAATTATTCAGATGGAGAATCTGCTTGGTGTGGGGGCTCAGTTGGGTATGCAGGTCCTTGTGGGCTCTGGGCAGCACTGCAGCACCTGTCCTCAGGGCTCGTTTCCTGTTCTGTTCAGTTGCAGCTGTGAGCCTGCCCTCCTGCAAATTTGGCTCCAGGATTTTGAGTCGAGCACTTAGAACATGAAGAACAAACAGCTAACCACAACTTATGAGAAGTTCAAGTAATAACTGATTATTATACTGTTATTCTTTGGCAGAGGCAAGGTTGGATTCCCAGGAGAGCACTTAGCTAGGAGACAGTAATTTCTCTTCCTAAAATTTTCTGCCTCATGCCATCTGTGCCTTCCAAGTTCTGCAGCATGCTGACCAAAGATTAACATATGGACATTTTTTTTAAAAAAATGTGCATCCCTGATTTATACCCAGAATAGGTTCATCCTATAAATCATTTATCTGTTTAGACCCTGCTATGACCCAGTTGGATCTGGATGTCATAAAGTGCAGTTACTGATGTTAAAAATAGTTTTCCACTGGAACTTACATGCAGCTTTTGATTACATAGCATCAGCTGAATTTGTAGCACTGACTGGAATTTGTCAACGTACTTAATGTATGGATCAAATAACTAACTGATTGGGAAGTTCATGCTAAAAAGATGATAGTAGATGATCAGTGGGAGGTACAAGAACTGATGACATGCATATAAAGCCTGTTCATAGAATCATAGAATTAATTAGGTTGGAAAAGACCTTTAAGATCATTGAGTCCAACTATTAACTCAGCACTGCCAAGTTCACAATAAACCATGTTCCTAAGCACCACATCTGGACATCTTTTAAATCCCTCCAGGGATGGTGACTCCACCACTGCCCTGGGAAGCCTGTTCCAATGCTGGATGACCATTTCAGTAAAGAAATTCACACACAGAATCTCACAGAGATTCTCCAGCTTAAGTTGGAGAAGACATTGAAGATGATGTACTCCAACCTTTGACTGATCTCTGCTCTGTCAACTAGACCAGAGCACTAAGTGACACATCCAGTCATTTCTTGAACACTTCCAGGGATGATGACTCTATCACCTTCCTGGGCAGTAGGGCATTCCAGTGCTTAGTAACCCTCTCTGTGAAGAAATTTTTCCTGAAATATCCTGACTTGGAAGGAATCCACACAGATAATCTACGCCCAAGTCCTGTCCCTGCACAGAACAGCCCTGAGAATCACACCATGTGCCTGAGAATGTTGTCCAAATGCTTCTTGAATTCTGGCAGCTTTGGGACTGTGACTACTTCTTTGGTTCTTTGTACTTAAGTTGAGCTGGTAAGCCTCCTGAGATGCTGTTTGATCAACAGTAGACAAATCTTATTACAGTCCTTTTTCTACTGTCTCAACAAAGAAACCTGGATGATGAACCTGTTATCTAGCTGAGTAGTGTCTGGACCAGACTGAGTGAGTCTGGTTTCTGAAAGAGGTAGTGCTAGAAACATACTGAAGCAATTAATCATTGTCAGTGAAAGAGAAATGCTAATAATATCTTCAGATGCTGGAAGTTTTTGGAGGGCAAAGTAAGAGCAACAGGCAGAGTAACCAGTGGTCAGAGGGGGAGACAATCTTAAAAGTAGTCAACGTCATGGAGATCTAAGCTCCCTAAAGAGAGCTGAGCATGGTAATGGACTGCTCTCAATCAGCAAAATTTTCCTAGTGTCAAATCTAATTATTCCTTACTGCAATTTAAGTTCACTATTTTTTGTTCTGTCAACAGCAGACACAGGAAACAGGTTATTCCCTTAGTCTTTTAAAATACTTCTATTGTACAAGTCTGGAAGACAGTCACCTTCTCCCCTCTTTCTGCACTTAGAATAAATAATTCAAATTTCTTCAGCTTTTCCCTGTGGGTATGTTGTGGTTCTTGGTTGCTCTCCTTACACTTCCTTGTTGTCTTTGTGATTAGTTCACAACTTTCTTGAAGTCCAGGTCCCAAACTAGATGCCAGATTGCAGTACAGCTTATACCAGCAGCGTGTAGGGGGCTCCTTCAAATGCTTCACAGATGATGCTTTTGTGTATATCTCACAGTATTTTACCTTCTTGTATTTTGTGTGATCAGTTATCCTGGGTGCAGAATATTCTGTCCTTTTTTATTTGTCTAAATTTTTCATTGTTCATGTTGCATTGCCTGTGATTGGAGACAAGTTGGCTTCATTACATACACCTCCTGTTCTTTCTCCACTTTGCATTACCCTGCAACTGTGCCATTTGTGTTTTTCTAAGGAAGGACAATTTTTCTGAGACTTCTTTTCCTCTTGGTCATATTTTCATTAGGACCTGGGAGTTCACTGATTTTCATAGAAAGCAGACTTTATAGTCTTTATTTTGCTGTTCTTTCTCATCCCCGTCACAAAAATGAGGAACACTTACTTCCTAGTCTCAGCTACCTTTTCTCTGCATTCTCAAACAGTTTCCCTCTACTGCTTACAATCAAATGGAAAGTGAGCTCTCTTCTACCTGTATTCAGAATAAACACATCACTTAACATCTTCTAAGAGTTTTCTGGACAATCTGTTCTGTATTTTTTTTTTTCTTAATATATATATTAAATATGCAGATGTTAAATTTCCATGACTTACAAATCTACCTTTGGCTGATTCTGCTAGCTGGTCTCAAAAAGAGTTGTCTGCATCATCTGCCCTGTTTAGTGTTTCTGTGACACCACCCTTGCGCATTTCCTTCTTTGTCATAATGCTATGTTAATATTACAGTAACGTGGATTACTCCTCTCTCAGTTGTGCAACTTCAGTAGTAACTGGTTTATTGTACTTAAGATTCCCAGCATTTCTTGTTTATTTCTTGTGTTTCTTGCATTAATAAACAAATATGTGAGATGTTCAGGGAATTAACTCACTGTCCTTCACAGCCTTCTTATGACCCTTATGAAAACAAAGCAAAGATACCGATCCCCACTTCTTGACAAGGTTGTCTGAACATCTATCCAGTAATTTGTAGAACAGTGTTTTAGGAACCCAAGCTCTTCTGCTGCTACAATTTATGCAGACAAATGCTCATTTTCAAGATGTCTTTCTCCCTGTCTTGCCCTTAAATCACGACTGGAAGAATAAGAAAGAGTTTAAGGTGACTCCCCTGCTTCCTCACCCTCACTCTTTGCACCTTGCAGTTACTACCTGTCCCTTCACTCTCTCTTCTAGCAGTATCCTTGGCACTCACGTGGATGAAGAGCATGAGGAAATAATCACTAAACTGGTGGGGCTTTCTCATCTCATGAAGACCCAAGTCCTGCAAAGAAAGAAGCTACGAAGCATTGACTGAAGGTATT
Source organism: Tichodroma muraria (assembly GCA_013390105.1). Classification (NCBI taxonomy): domain Eukaryota; kingdom Metazoa; phylum Chordata; class Aves; order Passeriformes; family Sittidae; genus Tichodroma; species Tichodroma muraria. The sequence goes on along the minus strand of WAAG01036246.1, from coordinate 27,022 downwards.
TTGCCTTTCAGACTGAGAGGTGTGTAAGACAACAGTGTTGGCTGTTCCACAAGTGGGACTGACCTGTTTTGCTTCCTGACAGTAATAGTGCTGATGGTGCCAAGGGGATTTGCAATTCCACACCAAACCACAAAGCATTTCAGAGATAAATGAAATGTTATTGACAGGTTTTAGTTAAGAAGTAACAGTTAATGAAAACCTATGATTCCTACCATGAGATCTGAGATAACGTTAAGAGTGTTAGCAGTGCCTTCTTATGAGAGAAAAAGTGCCTGGAAAATCACACAAATACTGACACTAAGATTCTGATGAGTCTTCTAAATAAAAATTTAAGATGAGAGGTCCTGTATGAACATAGAGGGATCCTATTATATTCATGGGATAACTGCTGGAGATGAGGGACTGTATCCCTAGAACATCACAGCCAAGGATTAGAACTTGCTGTACTTGCCCACAATATATATGGAATGGGTAGTACTCATATACCCCATGAAAAACTTCGACCTAACAGCCAGAGTTACAACAATTGCCGAATAAGATGATTGCTTTGGAAGCCCCTTCTAAATAGAAGTAGGTTTAAGCTGTGTCAGATGTAGTTCTATGTTGACTGATGATTCAAGGGGTTTTGTATGCAGAGTGCAGGTGCAGATCCTAACAGATAAAGTGAACCCTGAATGCAGTAAACTGAAATTGATAGCACATCACAGTGATTTAAATTAATAATGTGCTGAAAGTCTGGTTTTGCTTGCGTTTCAAGATTTTGACTCTGCCTTCCTTTTTACCTTTGAAGTTAACATTCACTGCAGAGTGATCTTTGTTTTCTCCCAAGCACTTTCATCCTCTGCCTCAGGCTATCCCATGTACATGGGAGGAGATCTGTGGGAAAGTTTTTTTCAAATCCCTCCTTAAAATTAATTTCTGCTATGAATCTTATAAGCAATGATAAGCTGCTACTGTTTGCTGTGCTAAATGTGGTGTTCACCTCATTACTCACCACTTTCAAAATAAAGGAGCCTAATGTTCCAGAAGGTATTATCTTGGTAAGACCAGTTCTGCTTCTGTAGACCTTTGCAGCTGTCTGAGGATGTCAAAGCATAATCTGGCTGTGAAAATGGTATTTTAGGGTAAGGATAGGCCTCTGAGGATTTGTTGGGACAGTGAGTCCACCAATTAATTCCTGTCATGATACTGGAAGAAAAAAATGAATTAATGTGAGATCCTGATAATTTTTCCCCTTGGTGTCTGATTCTCCTTCTACTTCACTTTCTAAAGAGTTGCTTTATTTGACCTGCTGAGATTCTAGCATAGATTCCTCCAGTAGTTTGTGTGTTGCTATATGGATAGCACCCAGCCTTGTGGCATAACATCTACTGGCAATCCATACCCTGCTGAATTACACCTGTGCTCTGGAGACACCAATCCAGGATTAGGCATGGTGAGCAAATCTTTTATTAGATCAATAGAACTAATGCAGCCAAGCT
>WAAG01036246.1:5781-25484 GCA_013390105.1 Tichodroma muraria | reverse complement strand
GGGGATATTAACCTAATTCCAAGAGTAGTACAGATATTTAGCAAGGTGTTGGGCATTTCTTTGCTCCACACCAGAGATGTACCCTTAGATTCCTACAGGTAGTATTCATGTTCAGTCCATAGTTCTCTGCAAGCAAACTTTGGAGGTAAAATGAATGTTGCAGGCAGAAAACAAAAATGTCAAAAGACCAAGTGAAATGGATGGCCTGGCTCTGGACTGGACCCAGGATTGCAGTATCCTCCAGAGCTGAACATGGCAATTACTTTGTGATGCCTACCCATAACAGCAGAAAAAGCCAAAAGATTATGTGTTCTTAAGACCTCATGAAAAAAGATACAATACCTCTGGTGATTTTAAAAGTAGACACAGCACATTTATACAAATTGAGTGAATGGGGGTACTGACTGGCTTGCTTTTGCAAGCCTCCAGCTGGTAACAATCAGCTATTGGGATCAATTTTTTATTGTCTTGTCCAAAATCCAGTGTGTTGAACAATCATACCATGGGTTGTCTCCTCCCTCTGTCTGGGTTGGCCCAGTGCCACTGTCCTTAGTTGTACAGTGCCAGTTTATACCAGCTGGGACTCCTGACTATGATTATGATTTGCTTATTCATCAGGTTCCAAGAGGAAAATATAAATAGTACTTAGCCCTCTTACTGCTCTTTACAAAAAAAAATTAAAATAAAATAAAAAAAAAGGTCTCATCTACATCTAAATACTGTTCAAGGTAAAGTACTGAAATTTTGTGTCTTAAGGAAAAGGGCAAAAAGCTGATATTGTTCCATTAAAATTGATAGAAACACTATCACTGACTGGTGGATGTATCATCAAATTATCATAAAGGCTTTCAGAGGAATTCAGCATTTCATTGCTTCTACTAGTGTTAGCAATATATTTATTATTTTTGGGATTGCAAATAAAGGCAGCAGCCAGTTTGGGTCTTCACCACCGACAGAAATATCTGCTGTAACAACTTGCAAAATGCTCAGCTTTTCTCAAAGCAGTTGCTTTGTGCTGAATGTGAAACAGAATTGGAAGCAGAAAGCAGCATCCTCCTTATTTGCCTACACTTCCCAGGAAGCGCCTTTCAGAGTCTGGTGGGTCAGACTGTCAGCCCTCAGCACACCCAGGAGCAGCCTGGGTTACACAGCACTGTACCGTTCAGAGGCTCAGACTTTCAGCTGGGACTTTGCTGGATTTAGCTCTGCCAGAACTGTGGGAGAAATCTTAGCCTAGTCATGTTAAGTAATCCCTGTATCCCAGCTCTTACACCATTGACTATTGTTTGAGCTTATAGAACAAAAATGTTGTACACCGCATACAGCAGCCAAAAGCACAGCAGAGAATATCTTTTGTCCTAGGTTTCAAGCAAGTTTTAAGTTGTTTCTCGTGCTACTTAACAAGTGGATAAAAATCTTATCCTTCAGGAGAACAAAATTAGAGCAAAGTCCTTGTACACCAACCAGCTGCGGGTAACTGGGCTTGCTTGGTGTTGCACAATGAATTAGTGCCATCTACCGTGTGAAATGGGTCTTGAAGATGGAAAAATGTCAGAGGTTTAAACTACACTCAAAGCAAAACAGCATGCACAAAAAATTACATTACAATTTAAAAACAAATAAAGAAATTATAAAAAGCCAGAAGAAATTAAATTAAAAGCTTGCTATGTATTAAAATAACAATAGAAAATTTAACATTGTTTAATAAAAGTTTTGCTTTTGAATATGCTTGATTCCAACATAGATCAATGTACTCATATGTTATAGAACTTTTCTCCGCTGATTTATTTTTGCTATTGTTGATCTAACTGAGCTTGAAGTAAATGACAAAATATCACCTTGTGCCCTTCTTAATAAGCTTTATGCAATAGCCTGTCAGACCTGCTCTGGTGTCATTGGTATTACTTACCTACACTTCAGGAGGAGAGAATCTGAACTCAGTTAAGTAAATTCCATATTGTGTAGTTTTCCTTGTTAATGCAGTTAATCAAAACCTAAGAGCATGTTGCTCTTTAGAAGTGCTGTGCCCTTGACCAGGGCACATGAACATTTGATTGGGCTTTACCCATTCACCTAGGAAGTTGTCTCCATTACCTCTTATGTGCTCTGTTCAGGCAGTAAACCAAAAGAGGGGATTTTATGATGATAAACTGAATGATTCACTTCTTTCTCCACTTGTATAGTCTCACAGCAAGAGGGCTGAGCCTGATTGCTCTTCGGTCTTTATATGCCATAAATACAATTTGGGATGAAGGATGCGTTTCTGATAACTGGATGTGGAGTTGCATTTCTTACACACATTGGCAATCAGGTTCTGAAAGCAAGAGCAATGTCCCGATTTCTGCAGCACCTCAGTGCCTAAGTGGAACCTCTAACAATGATTTCTGAGAGACACCAATAGAGATTGACTTCTCCATTTGCTGCTACTGATGTTTCTAAATTTAAATGGATTTGAGAATAAGAACTGAAGAAGCAGGCTCTGATCTCCAGGTCCCTCACAACTTTCCTCACTGCTCCCCTCTCTCTCCTTTCCTCTTCGCTTGCATTTCTCCTCAGTATTTATATGTCTTTGCACTTAGATCCATTGTTTTCTTATGTCAGTGATATTATGTCTATTGTACTTAGGGTAATACATGGCAAATTCAAGAACATACTTTCTCCTTTTTTTATACATACTGTGCGTAGCAGACTTACTAAATGTTGAAGCAATACTTGCAGTAATATAATGTACCAGCTATTATTCTTTTCAGGAAATTCATAAGTGTTTAGAAATACCCATTCTCATTGATTGGTATGGTTACGGATATATCCATGCAGAGAGCCCACACCAATTGTGAAAACCTTGTTTAATTTTCTGAGCCTGGGAGCAGTCAGGCATTGATTCATGCCACCAAATGTCACTGCTTAACCAAGTTGTCTTTGTTAGGAGCACAGCCTCTCTTAAAGTCAGTAGAGGGAGAAGGCAGTATTGTAGATATCACATTGTAGATTCAGATTTTAGGTGCACACTGGTAGAAAGGAAAGATCTATACAAATGAACAAATCAAAAACAATGATAGAATTTATGGTGTCCATGCTCCTAACTTAGATACCTCGATAAAGTCTGGGGGATGAATTCACTGGAGACAGGAGCTGAAAAGACGGACACTATTAATTTTTATTGTCCTTTAAAATCAAAACAGCTGTAGAATTACAAACAAGGACATGTAGAATTATGAATCATGTCCTTTGTTCAAGGACATGAGAATTAATCATCTTAGGAAGATTGTGTTAAAGAAATACTTGTTTTCAATTTTTCTTCTGCTCAGAAACAACCTGTAAAGTTTCAAATACTCAGCAAATGTTCAAGGCAAAATGCTATCTATAATTAGCTTGTAAATGGTTTGTTTATTCAAAACACAGTGATGACTTCAGTTGTTATTAAGCCTGCTTGGGCAATGCTCTTGAGCAATATGTTCCGGATTATTAACATGCAGCATTTGATCCCAGCATTTGGTTCTTCTGTCTGATACATTCTAGAAATTCAGGAGAAACTTCACTCAAGGGAATGAGCTTTTCCTCTCCGAACCGGGAGCGGGGCTGAGCTCTGCCGTCCCCAGGTGGCGGCGTGCGCCCCGGGGGGACAGAAACGCCCAGGTCGCGGCTCGGGGACACGCGGGTTACCCGGCGTGGGGCGTTCATTCACCTCGGCCAAGTCCCATTGTTGCATTAAAAAAACCCCGACACTTCAGCCTTTTCTTCCAAAGGTGCTTCCCGTACACCTTAAACAAGTGTCCCACTAAGGTTCAGAAAGAAATGTCATGAATTTGTTATAACTCGTCTAGATTGTGTCCATTGCAAAGTGTGTTGTTCTGTACCTAAAGAAGCAGCTGACAGTGGAATCGCCACCAAATCCTCTGTATTCTACTATAATTATTATTGAATTGCAATTTACGGAAAAAATATTACTGATATCAGGCACATTTATAAATGTCAAATGTATTTAATTTTATTGAAGGCAGTTTTTAAAAATGTGTCCAAGTAGTAGAAATAGAATTTATTTTCTTCCAAATATGGACTTATGGAGGGCAAGTTAAATTGTTAGAAATTTGTCATTAAAAGAAAATAAACTCCAGCCTTCAAAAAATGTCAAGGTAATTGCAGTTACATAATTTTCAAATTAAGTTCTTACATCTCACCGTAGTTCTACAGGTTAAATACCTAAATTTATATTGCTGTAAGACTCATGTTTTGAATTCTTCTGTATCTTGATGCATATTTAATCTTTTATGACAATGATAGTTCAGAAACTCATTCATTCCTACTGAAATATTTTCTTTTGTGAAAAAGCAAAGACAATCGCAAATAATCTTTCAAATACAACATCAAGAGATTTATTTGTGAGAGTATTATAATAGACAGATCAAGGAAAAAACCCCACAGACACTCCAATGGTTAAAAATTCTCTCCAATAATGTCATTGGAGTAATTTTATCAGGACTGTGGATCTGAAGATTAGTGATAATGAGTGATAATTTTCAGAGAAGTTTCAGCATGTGTTTAGTTCTGTATGTCCTATTCTCTTTAAAATAAGTATTTCAATGTTTATGTCCAGCGAGGGTTAACAATTCTCTGTGCAGCAGTCTTGGTTCCCTCAGATGATATTCTGAAACCAAGTGCTATGGAAAATATGACCCAGCATTAACTTCCTGCACACTCAACTCACCTTTTTAAATAAAATAAACAAGTAGCCTCACACAGAAATCAAACTGCTGAAACAGCCTTACACTGTTACCTACAATCTTCCCCCAGGAGCAAATGAGGGGGAAAATGAGCTACAGAATCAAGGGGTCGGTGCTCTGTATGTTAATTCAAAGTGCTTTCGCTGGCACTAAGGGGAATGTTATTGCCTGTATCACTGTACCAGTGGCCAGAGAGCCTGCCCTAGGACCTGCCCTCTCTGCTAAGGTCTGAGACAATGGTGCTAGCTAATGAACAAGGGACCTCAGCAGTTCAAAAGCAAATTATTCCAATGACAGCAGTCTAAAGAGCAAATACTCTTATAGCAGGGCTCTGAAAGAGTGAAGGAGCAAGGAACTACCCTGTGGGATTTGGGAAAACCCCACATATGTTGGGAAAATACAGAATGTATTTTTATGGCAGCCAAAAAGAAGAAAGCAGCTGGATAAGCTGTGCCAGGAGAGCTTTGACGTCCTCCTGCCATTCTGAAGGGACCAATAACAAACTTAGGAGCAGCAAAAGGCTTTTCAAATCTAAACTTACTGTGAGAAAACTCCTAGTATTCACAAGTGGTATATAAGTGCTGTCTGGAGAGTTGGCAATGCGAGTATGGAGGAGGCTGGAGCAGGCTTAGCATCCCCAGGCACTGAATGAGACAGAGTGAGGAACAAAAGGGCCAGCGCTGAGCAAAGAACAGCTGAGGCCTTTGAGAGAAACTTTTGACAAATATTGTTCAGTGTATGTGAAAATAGCAGTGGTCTGCCTGTCAGTGTCAGGGTGCAGCACTGTTCTGAGCAGGGGCTATGGTAATGATGAAGAGTGGTTTGGATTTACAGCTCAGTTAGTGGAAGGAGTGTGAACCAAATACATGCAGGTAACACCATGATGGCCACAGCTCACAGCTGAAGTGCAAAAAATAGATTTATTCCATCATCTCACTGGCTGGAGGATTCCAAAATCGAATGGAGACACATACGCTGCTAAGTTCATTTTAGCAGGGGCACAGTGTGGCTAGGCCTGAGTGCTGTGTTACAGAAAAAAAGGAGTCTTGGGCATGCACAGATCTTCCCCAGGCTGTGTTTTACAATCTCTGAACTTCTTATCTCCCTTCCCCCTTACTGAAAGGCTGCCAGCCTGTCTGAGGAATGCTGTTATGTTTGTTAACAACACTTTGTTATCTGGGTGAGAAAGCTCTTTTATAGCAGACAGAAAACAACCCAAAGTGAACACAAATACATGAATCTTCTCACACTGAGAGAAATATCTCCCAGGTGTGAGGTTGGTCTTTGAGCGAAAACAATTCTAGAAACAATTTATTTTCCTCGCTCCTTGCCAAGCTTCCGTTTTTAACCCTTTCATCCCCACAGAAAATTTGATAGAAAAATAAGATTATATCTCATTTTCTAGTGAATGTTCAGAAAGCTGAAAAATAAGTGCCAAGCATGGCAAGATTAATGAGAGGCAGTGTTGCTATTGTAGGACAGTGTTTGATTTCATTTTAATATAGGAATTAATGCTAGAGTCGTCTGAACAGGAGATAGAAAGAAGAATCTCAGTATAAATTTATGGAGTTTCCAATCTTCACAACTGTAGAGAAAAAGAAAGTCAATGTAGAGAGCATGAAACACAAAAGCAAATACCTGAAAACAAGTAGCAGAACTCAAACCCTATTATTTTAAAACATCATGTATCATATATCTAGGACAATCTCTTGCTGTTAGAGGGTCTGTCTCAGGAAGTTTGGTTGCTTAGGGTTATCCACCGTGTGCTTAGCTGCTATTGCCTCAGCTGATGAATGTAAATCAGTCTTTTGCTTTCTGGTTACTTTAGACATATCTTTCAGACATATTTATTTCTGGATAAATTCTGTATTTGTTACAGACAGGCAGGATATTTAGTGTTTGGGGACAATTTACAGGAAAAAAAAACAACTTGTTGTCTTGCCCTCCATAAAATCAAGCAATTAAATTTACTGAGATAACAAAACCACAGCTCTGGCAAATAACATGCCACATATGTCTGTTTAATCACTGATCCACCACTGTTTGTGTAGACTTCTAACTCTTTGCTCTTCACACTTTGCTAACATATTCTGGACGGTGTCAAAAACCCTCATGCTGAGGCTCTCCCCACCATCAGTGTGTTGCTGGCTGGCTTGGAAGTGAGCTTTGGGGGTGTACTCTGACAAGAAGCCTGGAGAAGGATGCTATAGTTATCTGATTCAGGATTTGATAATTAAAAACAGGAGAAAGCACATAAAAATTAATAAAATGTATTTAGAAATGAGTAGGGAATCTAATAAAATTGCCTGTTTACTGCAGCTGAGTAAAAATTTTCATGTCTGCATATAATGGGCACAGAATTTATCTGTCAAAAATGTCCACACTGGAAATGGCACAGTCCATAGCTGAGGGGAGGATTAATTACTTCCCTGCCTCTCCACCTCTGAGTAACACATTTTAAGCAGCTATGCACAGACTGTCAGATGTCTCATTGCTATGGCTGAAAGCAGACTAGCTATAAGCCAGCCCCAGTTTGCAAGACGAGTTGTTTAACTAGCACGGTGCTGGTTCCTGAGCTGTTAGCTCCTAAGCTTGGGCTTAGTGCCATGGCATTGTAGCTCTCCCGTTCTGCATGCAGAGGGGTAGACATGTCCATCTCTGTGTCTGCCCAGCTACTTGTGTGCTTAAATAATCTCCTATCAGAAATGCTGATAACATTTTTCTGCCTTTGTCTGTTACCCTATCACACATGTTGCTTTGATCCTGAACCCAGGCAGGCGACTTCACATTTCCCTGCTGTGGAAGGCTGCTTTCTCAGCAGCAAGGCCTCATAGCTCCACTGTATGCACGGATTAATGATGGTTTGGGTAGGGGGTGCAGGAAGGAGATATTCTCTGCAGTGGGAGCAGGGAAGTATTTTATTCAAGGTACTGGTCATTTATGGGTCAGTTTCTTGACTGAGAGTAGTAAATGAACTGCAAACAGGAGTTCCAGAGAGTGTGTAATTGCGGTGCAAACAATTTGTATGGAGAGACATTTGCATAGGGGAAAAAAGACTTTTAAGGTTCTTGTAGATGGGGGGACAGACAGCTTTCTCCATTTTGCTCACAGCATCATCGGCAAAGACAGACTCCTCCCACCCCCTGGGCTCAGCAGCATAACCCGGTGAGGCCGTGGCAGGCGGCTGCAGCGTCCAGGTGCTCCTGTCCCAGCCAACAGGCACAAACACACTCCTGCGGCCGCTGCTGACCCAGGGACTGGTGTTGGTGCTTCTTGCACCCAGCTTAAAAACGAAGGGACTCGACTGTCAAGCAGTCTTCACTGAAGGGAATTCAGCATTCTACAGGCTTTGAGCAATAGAAAATAAAGGACTGAGAAATTCCCAGCAGCAGCAGTCACTCGTTAGGATATCCCAGCTGTGCTCTCTTCTCACTGGGCTTAAATAATGAGCCCTGTAATGCTTTGTGGACCCCGACTCTTCTGCTTCAGGTCTGCCAGTTGGAGCATTCGCTGGATCCACAGCTCCCCACCTGAGGACAAAGTGGGACTGCTGGTGAGTTCTGTCTTTGAGCCTACTTTTTTTATTATTTTTTTTTCCCCTCATGCAAGTCCATCTTCTAGGAAGAGCTTTCTCTTGCTGTTCTTTTTCATACAGAAAATATTTATTTTCTTCATCCCAACTAGAAGCCAGCTCTCCCCAGGACCTCCCTCCACTCCTAAAAGAAGTTTGTCTCCTCTCACTTTCTAGAAGGGAAGTTTGTGCCTGAGAGGAAGGGAATGCTGTCATAACATCCTACAGAGACATATCACAAAATCCATTTCTGTGGGGTGCTTTTTATAATCTTTGATTATAGCACAAGTATTCAGCATGTGATTATAGAAGACCAACTGAAGTTATTTAACTAAATAATTTAACTAAAAAGTAAGCAGCAACTCCCTGTCCTATTGTATCAACTCCCAGGATTAGTAAATACCCAAAGCTGGAATATTTTATCGGAATAGTGGTAAACTGTGCTACTGTAACTATTAAGCAAATAATACTGTTTCTATAAAGATTATTTTTATAAAAAGCTCAAGAAATTGGCAGAAAATGTACTGAATCTGTAGGAAAATAAGACATTTGCCTAATGTGTTTTAATGTGCCTTTTGTTGTTTTAAATGTGTCTTGTTTAAGCATGTTGGTGCATGGAATGGACTAATATACTTTTCTTTCCGACTACCATAGATTGCTAGTGCTTTTAGTTCAAACTCTTCTTCAGTTAAAACTCTTTTAGTTCAAAGATGTAAAATAATCCTCTGTGGATTATTTTTCTTTTAGAATCTGTTACATGTCTGGAATTATAGCTGCAGAAGTTCAATAATACCACATAATTTGCTTGGCAATAGACATCTTAATCAGGGAGCATTTCAATTTGTTTAGCTTTGTTTAACCTTATTTCTTTAATTTAGGAGACAATCATTGGATTCTCAGCATTTTCACTGGCAGTTCTTGGACCAGCTGGATGGTTCCTGTGCCACCTTCCAAGCTATAAAAAGAAATAGAAAACATCCCTTCAAAATTAAGATCTAAATGCTACAATAAACTGTAATACTCCAAACTTGGACTCTCTAGAAAATGCCTGTTCCCACGCTGTCACCCATCCCATGGGCCAGGTCTGAGAAATTTTTTGCAGATACTGTAGAACTGGACCCATATTTACACAATGGTGTAATGATACAAAATAGTGGCAGGTCCACTCTGCCATCACCTGCTGTGTTGGACCACTCTGGATCTGTCATCAGGTACTGTGAGAAATAGAAGATTGATGAGGAGGACTGTAAACACGGTCAGGTAACTTGCAGTTTGGCTGTTGAAAAACACATATATCATGCTAATTGTTGTTTGACCTTGTGTTTTAGACGAGTAGAACATCTGTGTCTAGGAAACATAGGCCTGTGGTAGACTTAGAGGCACCCTATCAAACATGCTTGAGAATCCTGCCCTCCTGTGGGCAAGATTAAAGCACAGTGGTAAATTATGCTTGTGTGAATCCCTGAAATACAGGAAAAAACAGCAAGTTTGCTGGTCCTTCACCACAGACCAAGCTTTGCAGTGCCTGTGTTCCCACTTGTGTGCATCTCTTGTCTGCTGCTTTGGTCGCCCCTGGTTAGTGAGGTAACAAAAATGGGTTTACTCTTTGCCTTTCATCCATGGTTTTGTTATTGTTCCTGTGTCCTGTCTGCATCAGCTCATACAGGTACCATCAAAAGTTTAAAGTAAATAAATGGGAAAAAATACAGAAAAAAATATTTTATAGTCGTCTCAGACTAAACTTCTGAGAATTCAGGATGGTTTTCTTGAGAGTTTCCCTTCAATCTTTACATGTATTCTTTTGGTGTGTTCCTTTTCCACCAGGATAAATGTTTTTCTGCAGGTTATGATTGTCAGGTATTTCAATTTATTTTCAGTTTTTAGATAAAGATTTTTGACCTTTGAGAAATTTTCCCCATGATTGCTGTTTGCAGTTACTATGATAAATACTTGGAAGTCTAGACTAAATTTGAGAAAAGTACAGTAAATAACACTTGTTATGCATTGTTACATGTGTAATAAAATAATGTCTTCTAATGATTTCATGTCTGTCTTGTAAGAAAATACAGAATATGAATCTTTTATGATGCTAAAGGATTAGTTGTGATGCTTACATATTAGCAGAATATAATTTAAAATTCCATTAAGTAATTTGTAATATCTAATATCAAAACAGAATCTGAAGGTAGGGCTGTGAATGTGTGAAATTGTTTATTCTTGCTGTACTTCTAAAGTATGATTTTCAGATAAATTGTCTGAGTTCTCTTCAGCCTCGTAACCATGACTGAAGTTTTCAGAGTGAGAATGAAGACATTCATCCCAAGTGTTTAAAGAAAGTCATACTGGTTTATTTTTTTCATACCAGTTTATTATTTTCAAAGAAATGATAGCTTTGTCACTTAGTTGAACAGCCTGATGTGAAAGCCCAGTTGTGTATGTGGAAAATTTCCCACAGATTTGAATGAGTGTTGGATATGTGCCTGCATTCCTGGTATCCAGAGCAAAAGCAATGCCAGTAACTGAAAGGCACTTGGACAAGCAGTCTGAAGCTTTGCTCCTGCACACTGTGAGTGCATCCTTTGGAATCATAAGGCTGTTTTGCAGAATCTTTTGTAAAATTAGAGTTTGAAAATTTCAGTGTACCTGCTTGTCCTGTATCTGATTTCATCATCCTTCTCTCACCTAGTAATGCTTAAATAAATCAGTAAGATGCTACATTTCAGTTGTTGTACTTGTCCTCTTAAATTATGGTAATGAGTAATAAGTTTGGCTGGTTATAATACGTACTCGGGGGATGTGAGTAAAGCACTGAGAATTGTTTTTGATGAAATGAGGTAACAGATATATAGGGGTGTTTTATATTGAAGCAGTGATAATTTCTAGAAACTACTTACCTGAAGAGCTACTTAAGTTTTAAGTGTTTTTCGAAAATACTTTTTTTTCAGATTTTCAGTCCACTTCAACCATTTTTTCCGGTAAGTACTAATGATTACATTTTTACAGGCATTTAAAAATGCTTCAATCTTCATGTAGCTCTCTTTACTGATTGCAAATGGATCTTTAACCCTGAAACTGGAAGCTCTAGGGAACTGGAAGCTCTTGGTTATAGAAAACCAAGATGAAAAGGAAAGAAGCCAGGTCATTGCAGGCACCTTTACTGCTGTTAGTGTGGTATGAATGAGCTTATACTCTTTGTTAAGTACAAGGGTGTTTATTTATTAGTCTAAGTGAGCCAGAACTGGGCTGATAAATGCAGCCAGTAGTGCCCAGGGCTCTGGCTCAACAGCTGTGTTTATCCTCAGGCTTCCTACAGCTCCCCAAGGTGTTTGGTGAAAATAGTTGGTGGGTTTTTCATTTCCCAGCAATGACTGTTCCTGCAGCCTGATGGGCACCACTCGGAGCTCCCTGAGTGATGCTGAGTTCTGTGTGTGGACATCAGTGGAGTCCCTTGCAAAGAAAGGCAAGAGATTCCCTCCTGTAATTCCACAGATGGGGAGCACTAAACATGAAATGCTTGCCCAAGGTAAGGCAGCAGGGTAGCAGGGAGTGGAAACAGAGAGTTGGAGGATGGTTCCCTGCCATGCTTCTCATGGTATCTCTACATCAATGGTTTGCATTTCTTGCAGATGGGCCAAAGCTGGTTTTAAGCTGACTACATGTAGTAGCACAGGTAACACATATATTGCTAAGGGTAAGTGGCTGAAGCCTGTTCTTCCATAGGAACACAAGTAGCAGCCATTCCAGGTAAGGCAGAAGAGCTTGTATGGAGCTAAACTTTGTAACATTTAAATGCTTTGTGATTGTGGTTATGGGCTGCAGTGTACAATTAAGCTAAAATACTCATAGTTCTGAGTAAGTGGAAGTGTCTTTGAGCCACTTCGTCTCTTCTTAAGAGTGGATGCTCTGGATGAGCTTAGACTTAAATTAAGAGGCCCAGTAATGTTCAGCTTATGGTCCATAAACATTCTGGGTCTGCAAAAAGTAGTTGGGGAATATTATGCAATTGTCAGTAGGCCTGAATTTGCAATAGATAGGACAATTTGTAAGGATCTGCAGATGAGAAAAATACATTCCCATGTAAAGTGCAGCAGTTTTCCTATGGGCGGCTTTAGTAGTGCCCCAGTTCCATCAATTTAGTTCACTTTCTGTTTTCACCAAGGTTCCTGTCTCTGATAGTCATCTTTGTTTCATCTTAGGTTACTCCTAGACTCCTGTATGGAGCAAACCAATTTGGAGAAGACTAGACAGCTCACTGGCTCCTAGGGAGGCAACTTCCAAATGCAGGAGCAAGGTCAGTCAGCTTTAGCTGTTACTGAGCCAGGGTCTTGACCCTGGCATGGGTCACAAACTTGTTACAGGTGTGGTAAAACACCAAGGACCTCAGCAGCGTTGAGTGCCGCATGCTTTCTCCTTGCTTCCTTGTGGAAAGTCTCATGCCTTCTTTTGCTCTCTGTAACTGTTTTTGCCCAGCAGAGACATTTTACAAGTGTTTTTACTTGAGTGTACAAATACTAAAGCAAAGTAAGTATCTGGTTTTCTTGATTTCTCTGTTCATTTCTTTGTCTTTGGGCCATGATGCTGTGATAGATTTAAGAAGGCAGTATTTTGACACTTGTCATTCTGATTCTTAAAGCATTACTACCACTACAATGTGCTTTCATTTTCGCCATGTAGGTAGGTGGTATAGTCAATTCTGCACAAGTCTAGTATTAAAGGTAAGAAAAAACCCCAGCTTTTTTGTGGGGGAGATATAATTCAGCCAGAGGGGTGCTAATTTCCACAAACTTGGCATATTAGCTGTCACAAAGACTGTGCCTCTTAGAGCTGTATATCCAGTCTCTGATTTTATTATAGTCTTAGTGCATGCTTATCAAATTTGTGTTAATTCTTTATGCAGGTCACCATGTAGTTCTCAAACTCCACTGCTATAGCAACAAATTAAGTATTTTGTTCACTTAGAGGCTAATGACATTACTCTAGAAGAGAATTGAGGGCATTTATCAGAGATTTGTACAGTGACAGATGCTGACAAATGTAATAATAAAGCAAACATCCACAGACTTAGTTGACGTAATTATCAGAATAAGAGGAAAATTACAGTTTTGTAAGTACAATCAAATAACCACTGTATTTCTTAACGATGTTTTGTTTTCCCAAAGTCTTAATTATTCTAAATTGGGGAAAGAAAGAACAAATATCAGCATCACAGTCTGGCTATTCTGTTGGAAACACAGTACTAGCAATAGGACACGGAGCCCTTTACTTATCTATCTCTCACTTTAAAGCAGCCCAAGCCAGTGATGACTGAAATGAATTTGTCACATGCCAGATGGCATAACTGATATGGGTCAGTGGCTTCAGCCAAGCTTCTGCTCACATCATGATCATTTCTGCCATTACTGCCAACTTGTTCTCTGTTCTGTTCTAATTCTCTACCCTATCCAAATGTCTATCCTACTGTAAATGTCTCTCTACACCTTCCTTCTCAGAATAGTTACTTTCCTGCCCTCCCACAGGAGGAAGGTCAGATTCATATATTTTCTGTTCATAGCACTGTGCGATAGTGATGCCTTCTAGAGGCTGACCCAGAACAGAGACTAGACAGAGCAAAAGGGTAAAGTAGGGATTTATTAAAAGGCCTCAATGGTACATTTGGGCAGTGCAAGAGCCCAGCTGGACTACACCCAAGATGCACCCCAAAATGGCCACAAAAATGGACGACTGATCACAAGGTCTCACACTTTTATAAGTTCTGGTCGATTAGCATATTGGAGTCAATTGTCCAGTTATAGCTTCAGGTTATGAAGCTCCATCCTCCTTGTTTTTTCTTCTCCCTTCACCATTTGTTTTTGTTCTTGGGCCTGAAAGTTGTATTGGTTGTCCTTGGTACCAAGATAGAAAAGGAATTGTTTTGTCTACCTACTCTGTGAAGAGAGCTTAATAATGCTTAATATGAAACCCAGAACTACACACTAAAACAGCAAAGATTCGAAAAAATATAAAAGCTCAAACTTAAGGCATCAATGGTACCATTAAAGGAAGTTTTCCTTGTGTTTTTAAGTCTCAGCATGGAGGCTAAAACTGGATATCTTCACCTCAGAAGAAATTACTTCCCTGCACAAGACTATAAAAGCTGTCCGTAATATTGTGTTACTTTTGTGCAGACATGATTTTCTGTGAGCAAGAAGAGGTGCTTTCCCTGTTCACTGTCTCTTGGCTCACGCTGGGTGATCCAGGTGATCAGAGCCCTGAGGAACTGCTCCAGAAATCATCCTGTGGCAACCAGCATATATGCTGTAGCCTATCTGAGTTAAGCCTAAATGTTCAGTTTAATCCCAGACAGACTTCTTCCTCAAGCGATTATATATTTTATAATCATTCATGAGGATTAATTCTTACACAGAGCAAAGATTTAGAGACAAATTTAATTTAATATGGCGTAACTATTGCTGTGAAATACACTCATCTGAGACTGAGGGACTCCATCTGCTGTTTGAATCTAACAGGGAGGATGTTGGTCCCTATACAGGAGCTGTTTAAGGGCTCCAGTTCCATACCAAGACCCTTTCACTGGCATTAGTTTAGCCTTGTAAGTATCCAGAAAGCACCATGTGGATTGAAAAATCCTGAGAGCCAGAGAAACTTGACTCCTCCTGCTCCAGTTCATTCTGTGTTTGGCTTTTCTTATTGTAATTACTCTTGTCCCCCTCCATGCCACAGCCTTCAATTCAGATAGGCTTGTAGTGATTATATGAAAAATTTGAGACATTTCAAACTTGTCCCCACCTCTACTGCAGTTTTTAATATCCCTGTCACAATGCATTTATTGATAATTTCCCAGCAAAAGTGGTAAGGAAGTTTAAAAAAATTGAGACATTGGCTTAAAATAAATGAAGTTGGAA
Source organism: Tichodroma muraria (assembly GCA_013390105.1). Lineage (NCBI taxonomy): Eukaryota > Metazoa > Chordata > Aves > Passeriformes > Sittidae > Tichodroma > Tichodroma muraria. The sequence goes on along the minus strand of WAAG01036246.1, from coordinate 10,290 downwards.
GTTAGCTGTTTTTGGTTTGTGTTTTGATAAAAGTTACAAAGCACTTAGGTCCTTGCCTCTCATTCAGGCATTGAAATCCTCATTTGTTTCAAACATTGTTTATATTGCATTGGAGTCTTTGAATATGTCAGGCAAGAACTAGTTTTTATTTAAAATTCAAATGAGACCCATGTAATTACATGACTAAGGAAGCCAAGCCTTTAAGGAAAACACCATGAGAATGTTTTAAGAGTTGGTAACAGTGAATATATCTGGATACAGATGTGCAGGTATATATTCCTGTAAACTGAAACATTGATTTATTTTTAGACATGCATAAATTCAATTTATGAGCATTTAAATAAATTTTCTGTACATGATTCAAGGTAGGAAGGCTTAGGATTTGTATTTTTCAGAAAGGATTACCTTTCTAAAAGTAGATTTGTTAATGCTTGGGGATTTTAAAAAAAGGAATGATGCTAGATTTTGTGTCTTTTCAGAGCTGAATACTTGAAAATATAATTCGAAGTGACAATAGTCACATAAATAGTGACTTCTGCTATTGATTACTTCTTTTCTTCTTACAGTATATTTCATTAATTTATTCTTGAATTATGTTGTAACTACAATACACACTCTTAGGCAAGCAAAATTTAGTTAAAGGCCAGCACAATTCACAGAAACCATATGCTCCTCATCCTTTCCACACCTTATCCACCTTATCGTGCAAAAGCCACATTTCAAAACAACCAGACATACACAAGTCCATGTGACATGATAGGATGCACTCACAGCTGCTGAGGGAGTTGGCCAATGACACTGTCAGACTGATTTTTATTATCTTTAAAAAAGGCCAAAGCAACTGGGAGAGTCCTGAGAAATAGAAAAAAGCAAGTGTCAGTCCTATTTTCAAGGACAAGCAGGAGTAGCTGGGAAATTATAGGTCATTTATCTTCACCTTGATCCATGGGAAGATGATGGAGCAAATAATCATGTAAACCACTTCCAAACCCATTAAGGACAGGAAGGTTATTTGGAGTAGTCAGTGTGCATTTGCAAAGGGAAAATCATGCCTGACCAACTTGATAGCCTTCTGCAATAAAGTTACTAACATATGGTGTAGGAGGAGAAAGCAGTGAAAGTTTGTCTTTAGCAAGACTTTGATCAATGCTTCCCATTATATCAGCAAAGACAAACTGATGAAATATGGACTAGGCAAGTTGACAATGCTGTGAATTGAAAAGTGGCCAAACAAACTGCCAGGCTCAGAGGGTTGGGATCAGGAGCAAAAAGCCCAGCTGGAAACCAGTTGCCAGTGCCACACTGCAGGGGACAACCCTGGGCCAGTGCTGTTTCGTGTCTCTGCGGGTGACCCAGGTGATGGGACACCCTCTGCAGATGATGGAGGAGAAGCAGCTGATACACCAGCACTTGATGGTTGTGCTGCCATTCAAATGTGTCTCGAGAGCTTGGAGATGTGGCCCGACACGAAGTTCATGAAGTTCAAAAGGTAAAAATCCAAGTCATGCACATCAGAGGGAATAACTAAGCACCAGTACGGGCTGGGGCTGAGCAGATGAAAAGCAGCTCTGCAAAGAGTGACACGGGGGTCCTGGTAGACACTGAGCTGACTGTGAGCCAGCAATGAGCCTTTGTGGCAAGGAGGCCAAGAGGATCTTGGGCTGCAGTAGGAAAAGCATGGCCAGCTGGCCAAGGGAGGTGTTTATACTCCTCTACTTGGCACTGGTTAGACCCATCTGGGGTTCTGTGTCTGGTTCTGGACTCACCAGTACAAGAAAGACAGGAATATACTGGAGTAAGTTGAGGGAAGGACTAAACGATGAAGAGACTGGAGCACCTGTCATATAAAAGGGTGCTGGGAAAACTGGGAAAGTTTAGCACCAAAGTCAAAAGGTTTGGTGTGGGGAGTGGGTCTTGTCACTGTGTACAAATACCTTAGGAGAAGGACTAAGAAGATGGAACCAGACTTTTCTCAGTAGAGCTCAGTGACAGGACCACAGGCAACTGGCACAAACTGAAATACAAGAATTTCCACTTAAACAAAAGAAAAAACTTTCTATTGTGAGGATGGTCAAACCTTTGGACAAGGTGCTTAAAGAAGTCGTGGGGTCTTCATGCTTGCCAATATTCAAAACCTGTCTGGACATGGCCCTGAGCAATTTGCTCTAGCTGACCTTGCTTTGAGCAGGGAAGTTAGAGTAGACAAGCTCCAGAGAGTCTTTCCAACCTCAAAGATTCCATGATTCTGTGAAAATTCCCCTCATGAACTCAGAAAGTAGTGTTTATTCTTTTGGTTTTCATCAGTTGGTATGTAAATTTTTCACTCCCTATTTGTTTAATGTTAAAAATATGTTTTATTAATGATTTGTGGGCTTTAAGGTGTCTGTAGCTTTTATATGTTCTCTTAACTGAGTGTATGCAGAGGCAGAAACCACATGGATATAAACCTTAGCTGCTTAAAATGGTTTCCAGTGGAACACTGTACCCATTTTGTTAGGCATATTCATAAGGATCTTACTGAGAAGTTATGACTTTGGTTCAGCCCAGAGACTTGAGAAATTAATTCCCAGAGTGCCATGTTTTTATATTTGCTCCTTAATGACATTTGTTCACAATTTAAAGTGTGAATCTCTATACTTGAATTAACAAACTAGGCAACTATTAAACTGTTTGACTGAATAACAGACTACTTGTATAGGATTTATTTAGGCTTGGACATTGTTTAGACAACACAGAAGGACTCATAAGCAATAAATTGTTTACCATGTACCTGAACTACATGCTGTACTATGTAGGACCTTGTTCAGTAAATGCAGGCATAGCTGCAATTTTCAGGCACTTAAAACAAAGAAGAAATTTTACATGAGAAATGGAATTAATATTTTCTCAGTGTACTCCTGCTTTATCAACCTGAGTGTTTTTAATAAGCTCACCACTCTGGTATGCGAACATTTGCTGTATTTTAGAGATACTTATGGAAGCTAGTTCCCCTCACTGCAGAGAGTTTCCTATTGTTCTGTAATGAGCAATAAAGCAGTTCAGATTGATTTGTTGCATCAACAGACAGAAATTCAAAGATGAAACCTGTCTTCAAGATCTTATTTCAATGAAGTCTCAAAGCCATTTGTCTGTATTTTCATCACTTACGCTCCATGTTGCGAGACATGGGGTTGGGGAAGCAGGTTTGTAGCACCACATGACCTCTCTGGGCACTTCACTAAATAAAGCTTCTAATAAAAGAAGGAACTTAAATATTTACTCTCAAATATTGGAATGTAAAAGAGAAAACAGTGGGGTAAGTTGGCTTTGCACTGTCTTTGGGGCTCACAAGCAGCAGGGAGTGTGGAAAGAACAGTGGCCTCCATTAAGAGCTCTGTTTTGTACCTAATTAAGTGGTGTTGAAGAAACATTGCCCATGCAGTATTTTTAGAAAATTGCTTTCAGAAAAAAAGCAAACCAGTTAGATGCCAGTGAACAGCATCTGTTCCCTCATCGTGGTTCATGGCACTGAATGTGCATTGTCCCCAAATCAGGGCAACAGTAATTTGGAGGCACTGCCTTGTATGATGGATAACAAATCATACCTATTTCCCTGCACCTCCACAGCACAGTTCTCTTTGGCTGCCACAGGCCTACTTATCTTACACAGCCCAGCATTTTGAGAGTAAGTCGTAATGGATTTTTTTGTGTGTAAACATCAAGACTCCCATGCCCTGGCTGATGAAATCCTGCTGCTTCTATATAGCTTTTTCAGAGGTGAGAGAATCTGAAAAACTGGTATGGAAAGTTTCAGAAAAGAAACTCATAGCTAACCATTCATTTCTGAGACCTGGTAAGGTCAAGTCAGGACGCTGGGGAAGCTGACAGGACAGACAGCAGTGAAATAATTTCTCTGGGAGCAAATGAATTTTATTGCTATTACTGTACTCGCACCACAACCGGACAAAGGTCTTTTCATTCCACCTTCATCCTGGAGCAGTCACTACGGCTGGGATCTGGTGACTGAGAGGGACACAGTCGGGGCTGAGCGCAGCCCCTGTCTCCTCGGGAAAGGCACGGCGGTCCCGAGGTGCTTGGTGCACTATGGAAACAGGTGGGGAAAGCCGGGACAGACGGCCCTGACTGCCCGCCCGCCTGGGGTACACAGCGGGAGCCCAGGGGTCGAGGGGAGAAGCGCGCAAGGCAACAATGGTCCTGCTCCGTCTCAGCATCACAGGGAGTCCACAGCACGGCTCCTGGCAGTGCCACCACCGCTGTCCCCGCTCAGTGCAGCTCCCGCGGAACCGGCCCGGGGCCGGGCGAGGCACCGCCAGCCCCTCCACAGCCCCGGCCACCCTGGCGGCCCCGGGGACACCGCCGACGCTTATCGAGATCTTCCGGCTCGGCAGCTCCCAACTCGACACTGTGACAAGCTCGGCGGGCAACAGCCCCGCAGGGGCGGGTGCCCCAGGACCGCCCCGGGGCCAGCCGGCCTCACCCTCCCTACCACATCCCATCCCAAGTCCCCTG
>WAAG01036231.1:15884-27780 GCA_013390105.1 Tichodroma muraria | reverse complement strand
AATTTGAACCATTATAAACTTGAGCACCCATTCTTGGTTTTCTTGGTTGAAAGATGAGTACAGGTTGTAAATCTGTTTTTGAGAAAAAAAGATCTAATTTACTGCATCACAGAACTCTTTCTAAATATTTCTTATGCCCTATATTTATGGCTGTTTGATAGAATTGTATTTTCCTAGAATGGAATAGATATTGTCATTAAAATAGTGTTCCCACTTCAGGCAAATGTACCATTATATGACTATTTGTACAAAATTTTTCTTTAAATTATTCTAAAATGTGAACTTATTTCTCCAATGAAACACTTAAAAGGTTGAAAGTTTAATTTTGAGATTTTTTTTTCTCTTGCCATAAGCAGAAGTCTTTTCTTAAAGCTTAGTACAGATTTGTTCTAATTCTATGTTTTTAATCTCTGGTGTGAATAGTTTCATCAGATCTTTTGATTATTGCATGGTTCATTTTAGGTTAAGCCAGGGGTTAACTTCTTACAGAGGTTCATTAAAAAGCAGATGGGTTCTTTCTGAGGACAAATGTGCTTTGGCCAAGATTTAAAGAAATCATGCAATATTGGGATTTGCATCCATTTCTCTCTCCTCCCTGAACACTTATGTTAAGATTTGAAATATTCAGACTTGAAATCTGGCAGAAATTTTCCCTGTGTTTCAGATGGGGTCTGCACAGTAATCTGTTTCCATTTGGCTGAGAGGTAACATTTTCAACTATATACATCACATTTGTGCAAAGGTTATATTAAACAGTGCAATCAGTGATCTAACAAAGTGCACTTGGTACATTGTTTGTGTACCAGACATAAACTGTGAAAATTCCCAGTAAAAGTCTTTATTGCAGTATCTTGCTGGATTCATGTGGACGAAGAAAGTGAGAGAAAGGAGTTCAAAGATATTTACAGGGCTCAGGACCATAATTAGCATATTTCAAGTGAATGAAATCATGGATGGAAGAATTTTAACTGCATTCATTGTGACTGAGTATGAGAATTCTGATTACCAGGTCTGTGTTCATGATGATGGAGTTACAATATCAGTGGCTTAGTACGCCTAAAAGTAGGTATCCAAAAGCTGTACAATGAACTATACATAAAACAATAAAAAAGTTTCATCTGAAATGCTAGTATCTTCGTGTCACTTAAAAAAAGGGTAATTTTGCAAAAGTAAAAAAACTTTCAATCTAGCCAATCAGGCTAAATATAATTATTCTTAAAATTTATGAAAATGAGGAAAAAAGGTAAAAAGCAGGAAAAAAAAATGTTGTATGACAGATTGTATGTCTTGTGGAATGACAAAAGTTTCTGTTTCAGTCCTGAATGACCTATTACAGCTTAGCAATACAAGCATTAATTGCTAAAATAATTATTTTACTACAAGCAAGTCAGATTAAGTGATTTTAGGAGAATAAATTGAAAAATACTACGCATAAGCTGAGAGAAAAAAAAATGGATAATTGGACTGTAGAATTATCTGCCTTTTCATATTGACTGTTCAGAAAAGATTGTTAAGAAATAATGTTTTAAGGGTTACCATGGCTGTAGGCTATAAAATGCCACCATTAGGAATCCAGACATTCTCCTTATGGTGATATATCAAATACCTGGTACTGACAAATATCAAATATCCTCTCTTCTTTTTCTCAGAAATCCAGATGTTGTAATGGGCACTGCTCTTACTGTTTCCAGGATGCTTCAGTATAATTGTCAGCTTGACGGTCTTTGCACATGTTACACGTGGGCATGAGCATGTCAATAAATTCTGTATAATCCTGTGGAATACTTAATAATAGAATAGAATATGAAGCGAAGTAAGCTTACACTTAGTCAGAGTTTGAGTTGTATTATTGAACAAACTTAAATTGGTCCAATTTGCATTTTGCCTGTCTTTCCTGCTGCTGCTAAGTTGCATTCTTTGAGACTGATACTTTTTGTGTGTGGTCAATCTCAATGTAGCTGTAAGATACTGTGAGCATGAAAATTTGTAGGCAGATTAAAAGTACCCATTAATAATCTTTAACTAAGCCTGACATGGCACAGATGTGGTGATCTGCTAAAAAATATTCTATCTTCCTTAGGCCAATAGTGAGATAATTATCTGAGGATATAGAGAACTTTTCTTGACAAACACTTCTGAGGAATGAAAGTCAAACAGAGAACACTAAATATTTTACTAATAAAGGGTCACTAGCTTTGGATTTATTATAGTAAGCCTGACAGAGTTAGAAATGAATGTATAGGAAGACTGCCTATTTTATCAGGGTTTGCAGAGCAATATTTTTGAGCTTCTCAGCTGCACTGAAGTGTCACAGCACTGAGCCAAGCTGCACGTTAACGAGGGAACTGTGCCTGCTCAGCCGAACTGGAGATGAAGGTGGTCTTTGTAGATGGTAATATTAACACTTACAGTGCTCTGGCTAAGGTCTCTGCTTCTAGAATAGGTTATTGGAAATGGTAAAAAAGAAGATGAATATAAGAGAAGGAGAAATGGAGTATGAGATTAAATAAAAATCCAGATGGAGAAAGCAGGGTTGGACAATTTCTGATGGTACTGCAGTGGACATGGGTTGGGAAGATGGAAATGCAGGATACCTGTGACCAAGTGCTGGCGTGGTGATGCTCGCACAGAGAGGGTGGAGGGTACCAAAGAGGTGCTGAAAAAGGAGGAAAGTTCATTGTTCTGAACCTGCTCAAACCATCAGGCATGGGATATTACTTGAGCAGGGCTGGCTAGTCCTGGCCGAGGACATGGTGGACACCTGTGTTTATGTGCTTTATGTTTGGTGTTCCTTTTCCCTGGAACTGCTGGCAGATACTGCAGAGGGAGTCACGTGCTCCTCACAGTGAGAGGAAGAAGGAATAATTCACATTACTTAAAGATAACGTGCTTCAGATACACATTGCAGGAGGAATGTAGGGGAAAACTGGCAACGAGTGAATGGTCTGTGTTTTATTGGAAAACGTTATTTAGGAGCGTCTTGGGGGCAAAAAATCAAGCTAAAAACTGTAATTCCTCTGCGGGACAATACTTACACAATTTGCTGCTTCATTGCAAAACATTTCTTTTGCACAAGTATGCCAGAGGTCTCACACATGTAACTCAGTCCTCCTTCAGCCTGATACCAGCTTGGGTAGTTTGCTGAGGCTTTGCTGATGGCTGCCTGTCTTCTGCATAAAATCTGTGATTTTTGCCAGGCAAAGGGAGAAATACAGGATCCCCTGGAAAGTCAAATAGGTCTTTTTGACCACAGAAGAAAATGAAAATGGCAGCAAAAAGCCCTTAACCTTTCCAGTGAAAATAAAGTAATAGAATGGGAGATGCCAACATCACCCAATTGCTGAGTCATCCCCATTATGCTTGCTCTTTAAGAGTTGTCTCCACCTTTGAATTACCACAGCCTCTAGCAGATCTGGAGTATAACCTGCACCAAAAAAATTGATCGTAAAGGAAAAGAATCAATTAATTCTTAAACAGTGAGTAGATCCTGCTGAAGCTGTGAGATCCTGGGCTGACCTACAGAAGTCCAAAGCTGAGTCTTCCATGTTCAAGCCTTCAATTTAATACAGAGAGGGCTCTTCTTTCCCTTCCCTAATCCTTTTCTCAATTTTTTGCCTTATTATCCTTTGCAGCTAAGGAGCCATTCACGGTGCCCCTCATCGACATCTTACTGATTGTAAAAAAGGGACATGATTTCATCCCTTTTTAGAGCAGGAAAATGCAGAAATTCAGAAGTAGGAAAAGGGCAGTGGTTGTGAATATGAATTACAATAGAAATATTGATTTGGTTTTCATTTGTTCAGATCTTTCTTAGAATGACAGGCTTTTGCAGCAACTGTTCTTTGGTGTTTAAAAAGGGGGTTTCTATCTCCCTGAAAAGAAAGTTTCTATCTTTCTGAAAAGAAAGTCGGTTTAAAAAAAATAGAGTATCTTCTTTTTCTTTCTTTCTTTCTTTCTTTCTTTCTTTCTTTCTTTCTTTCTTGGGTGTTTTGTTGTTTTTGTTTGTTTGTTTGTTTCCTTTTTCAGAGTTCTGGCTATTGAACTGTTAGCACTGGCCACATGTGCATTAAAACTATAAAATTCTTATGAATCTTTAATGAGGAAATGTTCATGTGTGTGCAAAGTAGATGGTTTTAACAGAGGCACCTCAGTCACTTTTAATTTTGTTCCCTCACCATCCCCCAAATACCTCAAGGGCTCCGTTCTGCATTCCTTACGCATTTTGCTTGCCCCGGAAAGACTCACATTCACATTAATTGAAAGACCATCACCTCCTTCCTCCCCCCAAAACTCACATAACAAAACCAAAACTCTGTTGCAAAATCCTTTTGATCTCAGAAAAGAGGATGATTTCTTTTCCCTTGATTATTTTCAGAAGTTTTTAATATGGGCTGGGGAACAGAATTATTACAACTGCAAAGAGGGAAACCTTTTGGAAATGCTCATGTGCTGTGTTGTGGTAGATCTGGTCAGTAATGTTATTATGTTCCATTAGAGTTGCTGCTGTAATTAGGGCTGGAGGGGAGTGAGGCCAGTCTCAGAGCAGGAAAGAGGAGCTGGTTGGGTCTCATCCTTGGAACTCAGTGGCGTGGCAGATGAGGATCCTACCTGTGGAGTCCATGCGAGACCCCATGTAGCAGCCACCTGGTTTTGATGCACTGTTGAAAATAATAAAGGTCAATGCCTTTAAAAATGGTGTACGAGTAAAATGCTTATCTTGCAGGAGAATCTCTAAACCTACTGAACATAGCTTGGTTGTGAGTTTAGTAAAATACTGATGAAAGTTTATCCTTGCTTTCAGAAGTGTGGGGTGAACGCAGTCAACAACAACAGGACTGTATCAAGTCCCATCCTTTCTATTAATTTGCTTTCTCAGGAAGGTTATCCTTGCTTCCTTGTCTACATTTTGTGAAGTTACTCACCTTAAAATATGTTTTGGCTTTTAAGAAAAGGAGACTGAGTAGAGGGATTTATATTTTGAAATGGAACAAGAATCATGTTTTAGTTTGTGGGGTTTTTTTGTCCTAAATAAGGCTTCACAGTAATAAACCTGGTAGTGTTTGTGAAGATGGAGATACAATACAATGGAATGTAAAAAAAAAGAAAAACAACCACTTAAGCTTTCTTTTAACACCAGAGAGGAGAAGAAATGGTTGTTTCACAAGTAAGTTGTTTGTCAAAGTACCACTGTGAATTATTCCCAGTGTCTCAAAATGAGTCTTGACAATGGAATTGCTCCTCTATCACTATTTTTAAAATCAGATTCTGAAATTTGAGGCCAGCTGTATGCAGTTTCAAACTTAAGTGTTTTAGGATGAAACACAATAGTAGGAGCAATACAGCTTATGAACACACAGGGTTTACAGGTCTCCCGTTTCTGGTACAGCAGATATCTATTGAATGATAATGGGGGGAAGCAGGCCAGATTTGTCATTGTGACTGTGGGATGAGGGGACCTGCAGCCTGATCCCGTCTGCAGGGACCCATCTCAGCAGTCGGGACACCAGGGGTGGGTTGCTTGTGCCTGTGGGAGGTAAGTTGTGCACCTTGGCTTTAAAAGGGTGGGCATTGGCAAAGTAACAGCCTTTGTTACTTTATATATATGCTTGCCTCTGATCATGTTATATTCTCTTGGGTATCCTGCAAATGCATGGAGTAGCACTTGGGATCCAGGACACAGAGGCTGAATGTGGGACAGGATTTTATGTCTTTGTGCAATTATGGTTAGGTGGCATCCAAAAATTGCTCTGAGAAGGCTGCCCTGAGTTTCTACTGATCTTCCAGGGATTATTTCAGTTCTTGCTCAATGTGAAAACCAGGAAATAAAGACATGAAACTTCATTTGCCCCCAAGGTGCCGTTTAGCTGCATCTTTGTACCTTCTTTTCCCTAAGTTTTGTCGTATACAGAACCACAGTGTGGAGACATGGGAGAATTTAATTTGGTTATAAGTTTATTTTGATGAAATTTATATAGAATTAGAATTGATAAGGACTGGATTGACTATGACTTAAAGAAATCAGTACTTTGCATGAAGTTCCAGGATTTAAAAGAGGGTAAACATTGGAGCTCAGCATGTCACAACACTGGCCATGGATAAACAGCATGACATCACAATATAATGTATGGTGCCAGCTGGAAGTGCTGGCAGATAATTTAATTCAGTCATCAAATTGTAACTGAGGCTAATCGTGGAAAAACCACCAGGCCATGCAGCTGCTGCTGTCTGTGGAAATTTGTCATATGTCAGTAGGTTGCCTTTTAACTATTTTGAAATGCCAGAGTTTGGCATGTCACAAGCTCTCTCAGCTGTGTGTTGTGCCCGTTTGTATGCAGTGGTTTACAATGTGTTGAAATACAACTCAGAATTCAGGAAAGGCTTAATATTACACATAGTCCTCCACAAAGGTCTGAGAAAGTTTCTTTTCTTACAAAACTTCTTCATTTTCTTTTGCTAGTGCATAGTTGGCCACCCAGAAGATAAACTCCATCCTGTATAAGTAATAAAAGTAGCTTCACTTAGAGTTTTAAGGGTTTTTGAGGGAAATATTTAGTTTTGTTGCTATGCTAGACAGAAGGTTTTTGCTCAGACAGTGTCCTGTTTTTCTCACATCATCAAATGTTTAATTTACGGAGCTGTCTGCAATAAGAATATAAAGCTTGTGAAATCCTTCATTACTGCATGCTAAGGTTATAATTCTAAATATTTTCAGCTTAGTGGGTGGCTTTATATCCAGTTTGGGTTTTTTGTTGCTTATGAGCCACGCAGCTAGGTTGGTATTAGTTGGCATGATATTGAAGACTTGTGCACTGCCTTTGCAAAAAGGCATTTGAACAGTTAACTGACAAGACAGTTTCTCATCTCTGTATATGCTCTATTACAGTGCATTTGTATAAGGTGAAAATTCTAAAAAAGACCCTGTCTTAAGAACTAATTAACTTTAGATTTTTTTTCTTTTGAAGTGTTGTGGTGGTGCTCTGAATTCAAGGCAACGAAATCAGGAATTTGTGAACCACTGTAACAGGAAGCTACATGTTTTCCTATTCAAGCAGCTGTTTAACTGTTCAAAACATGGCAATCAAACATATCTTTAAAAGCTAGTTGTATAAGGTTTGATTATATGAGCACTAAAACCACCTGGCTGTAGCTTTCAGGTACACATTTAGTAAAGTAATATAACATTATTAATAGCATGCCTTGTATAAATGATAGAGAATGTAATATATAAAACACAATATGTTAATATTATCTAGTAATGTCTGTAAATACCTATGAGGCTATGGTTTTATAGATAAAATACACCAACCCACCATTTCCTTTTCACCTACCATTTCCCTTTCCCTTGTTTCCCAACAGAAGCAAGGTTTCCACTGACAAAGACTGCTGTTCATTATAAAACTTGCAAATACAATTCCCAGAAATACATATGCTTAAAATGTTATTGTTGGGCTGATTTTTTTTTTTCTGTTGAGCATTTTCTCACAAGGAAATTCACCAATCATAATGCAATAAAACTCTCTCTGTTTGCACTCGTGGGTTAATTTACAGCAGATATTAGGAGACATGTTCACTTACAAGCAAAACCAACCTCCTGCAAAATATTCTGAATGACGGAAGCAGCTGTGTACCACTCAGGCAGGAATGCATTGTTCAAGTGAGGAAATTTAAATTAGTCCTAGCCAACTATATGTACAGACCCACAAAGAATGTAATTGGAGAAGCATATGGGAAGACAGGGTGTGGCAAAGTGTGTACCACCTTTGTGCTCTCAGTCACCCTCTTTTATCCCTCACCTTCTAATTGAAGTCCCAGGGGAGGAAAAAGCCAAAGCTTTTGCAGCTTGAAAATGAGGAAAATCTGCTGGTATTACGTCACGTAATAGTGAAATTACCACTTTGGACAGATTTTGCACTGCACAATCTTTTGTTATGTTGTTTTACTGGTCAAATTTAATTTTGAAGTAATGGAAAAGATTTTGTCCCAAATTAGGAGAGGGAAAGAAGGGAAAATCTCTTGGCAGAACCTCTGACCTGAACAAATGTGTGCCTTTTTCCTGTAGTCGTCAATGGGGTGATGAATGTAATGCAGATTCAGTTTTAGTTAAAGTTGCTGAAAGATTCTTCTATGCCAGCCATACTCAAACAAAAAAGCATTATATACTGAAGCAATGTAATCATCTGTTCTTTTGCTGATTCTCTTTTGTTGCAGCCAACTCTCCTACCATCGTGTATTCCAAATCAGATGTACAATTGCCATGTTAACAATTAAAAGTTTGTCCTTTACTTTTCTTCTGCTTGATCTTTAAAGAAAACTAAACTTCTGGCATTAATAAGGGCTTCTGTAATGCCAGCTTTATTCTAACTATTTTACTTTGCATTGCTGCTAAATATAGCAGCNATATACAATATTTATATAGTATATAAATTCCTTATTAATTCCCTTGGGGAATGTTCCTCTGTTAATGCACTAAAAAACATTGTGGTATTAACATTAATTTTCATTGGTATTAATGATGTCAATCTCAAAGAATACTTCCCACATATAATTGGAAAGTTTATTGAGTTAGTCCTGGTTATGTAAGTTAATATATCATTAATAGTATTTTATATGGGAAAACAGATTGAATTTTATGCTCATTTCCTCAGTTTATGAAATCTGTCATGTTACCTTGCAACTGGAGAAGGAACCTCCCACCTCCTATTCCTTAAAGAAATAACTCTTCTGTGTCAGTCTACTTCCATCCCTTGAGAAAGTTGTATCTTAAAAACAGAAAGTAATTTTAGGGAAAGGGATTTGTGTTTTTCAAAAGCTTACATAGGAAAAAAAGGCACCAAGTATTGCTTTAAGGTAGGTTCCCCACTTCTGTAAGGAAACAGTGTAACAATCACCCTGTTCACTGGGCTGGCGTCTTATCTATAATGGAAATTCTTACTTTTAACATAAAAGATATATTCTGCTTCCTGGATTTCCAGAAAATACTACTTCAAATGCATACTATGAATGTTTAAGTAAATGAGAAAATAGTTCCTGTCTTTCAACCTTTTCAGCTTTAAATATTTCCCGTGAGACTTTTGTTAATTGAACTCCTTTTTCCTTCTTTGCGACTCCTGTAGAATTTCCTGATCCCTGAAAATGCTCCTCCGTTTAAATATGGACAACTTTTGTTTATCTGTGAATAGATAATCTGAGTTGCAGATTCTTTCTGCAATACACAGTAGTTTGATCAGAGCAGTGTACGTGTATGGCTTTGACAGCTGTCAATTCAGAAGCAGCATCAATTTTGTGTGGCACAAGGCTGGAGTTCAGAATGTGTGCTGGACCTGTGCTTGACCTGGGAGCACTCAGAAGTGTGAGATAGTAATTTTTTAGGTGAGTGACAACAAAGTAAATGCACACAGGGATGAGTACAATACTGCACATAGGCTCCTTTGAAAACCAGAGTCCTCGAAGGATGTTGCAAGGACAGTCGAATCCAACTTGATGGAATTGGATTTCTTTGTATGAACTACGCATTATCTCACTTATTAACCAAAATTTCCTGTCACGTAGGCTCTTCTCTCCCCTTTGCCCTGGATTAGAGACTGCCCTGGATTTGATGAGCCATGGAGGTCAGATGGGTATTTACAGGAGAGGGGATGGGATGTGGCAGCCTATTCAAACTCATCCTTTCTTAGAGATGATTTTGATTGATAGCAAGTCTTTCTGTTCTAGTGAATGTTTACCCAAGAAATCTTCCAGTGAGACCGAGCTGCAGTTTACTTTTAAAATATTTCACATATTCTGTTTTTTCATATGGAATGGAATTTCTGATGTTTCCCAAAACATATGTAAAGTTTTGCATATTTTACAGCTCATGAGCTGATACACAATTTAGGATTGTAAGTATAAAAAATGCAAGAGTATCCTGTATTTCCTGAAGTATTTCAGCTGATGAAGGTGGCATCATAGTCTTGAATACTCATGATGGTTTCAATATATTTTATTTCTCAGTTAACCCAAGAAGAAAAGCAACTGGGTTACTACTAGTTAAGGTACAGGATTGTTTTCTCTGTGGTGTGTATGCACAGTAGTAAAGCAGTGGAGATGCATATTTAAATAGTCCCTTAAAAAGCTTGTGTTGAAACATGCTCTTGAGAACAGTTAACAAGATTGTTTTAGAACGAAGTAATTGCATTCATACAGTATTTTAAAACTCTAAAAGTAGAGGAAGACAATGCAATGGTCAGATTATACAGTCTGTTTTATGGTCATTATTACTTTTACAAGTTAAAACGATGTCAATATAAAAAATAAAGTTGTGATTTGTGGCTTTCCCCCCCCAATATGTAAAATGCGACCACTGTTTTGTTTCATGCAAGTTGATATATGGTATAATTATATTGAATCTAGTGTAGCTTTATCCATTTTTATGTCAAATACCATTGCCACAGATGCCGTAACTGGGGGTTGAGCAGCTGTATGGAAAACTTCAGAAGTGACCAAAGCCTCAGTAAGCACTTCGGAAAAGATGCACTACTAGGGCAACATTGTATTGCTCTGTCATTTTTTTTCTGGTTGGGAAAAATATGGATCCATGGACTAGATGGGCATGTGCTCTGTTTTTGTTCTGTCTGTGCAGTACATCCAGTAGGCCAGGTTTCTGCACACAGACTGAGCTCTGTGCAAGCCAGGCACGGCGGGGCTCAGCGTGTCCCTGCAGCATCAGCTCCCTCAGGTGCACTCGCAGGTGTCAGAACACTTGTGACAAAATAATATTCTAGACAGTGACATGATCAGGCTAAAATAATTGATGTGTTTCTTCTCTGCCTTCTGTTTTTCTCTTCTCTCATCTTTATGAAATTTTCAACAACCCTTTGTATTCCCTGATCAGCCAGGAAAAAAAAATAAAATTATAGAAGTAGACCCTAAATACAGTACTCAGTGTGGCAATACACCTTATCTGTGTGCATTGGGGGCAGCTATAATTGAGCCTAAAACAGAGCTGTAAATTTATTCTGGAACTAAACTGTAAGAGATTGAAACACTTTATTTTTTTTGCCATTCACTAGCTCTAATCTTATTGAGGTGTTGTAGATGCCAGGTTTTCCATTGTGTCAGGAAACTGTGTATGCATGGGTTGTTAAAGTAAAGAAGAAAAACCATGTGGGAAATAATTCTTGATAGTATGTAATATGGAAAGTATTACAAAAGTGCTATTAGACTGATTTGTGCTTCCTGACCTTTATACAACTTTGTATCCCATTTCCTGGTAGTGACAGATATGAATTCATTATGCTCTATGGTAATATAGAATATTTCAGGCTTTTGAATTTTCATCTTTTCCCTGTGGTTCAGACTTATTGTATCTCACTTATTTAACTCATTTAAAGTTGACAACTTGATGCTAGCTGGGTAATGCTTATTTACCTTCTCCTTTTAAACCATTTTCTACTAGGAAAACTCTTCCTTCATTTCCAGTCCACTCCTCTTTTGGGAAATTTGGATTCAACTCTTCTCACTTTAGATAATCATTTTATGCCTGCACATTTTCAGACAAAGTGAAGGGCAGCTGCCAGTTTCCCTATATGGATGCAGACTTTCAGTTGAGATTGTAATGTTTTCTGTATCTTGGCTTTAATAACCTTCAGCACATTGGTTTTCAGATAATATGAGGAACTACACAGTCCAGCAGTTCATGCAGCATGCTTTGTTTCTTCTTTTTAAAACTTGACTAAACAGTAGCTTCCCTACCACCATGATTTTCATCTGTTCTGTATATTTTAGATTTAAAAATTGCCTTTGATTTTTCTAAAGTAAAAAAAATTAATTATATTTGAATTTTTTTCCTCCTGTAAGTACAGCAGAGATATAAAAGGTCAAGGTGTCGTGGCTTTTTCAGCTACATCTGAATGGGAGG
>WAAG01036225.1:43440-57124 GCA_013390105.1 Tichodroma muraria | reverse complement strand
GGGTCCCCGCGTCGGCCGCCGGTGCTGCGGCAGGAGCGGCACTCGGGGCACGATGGGCCTGCGGCCGCTGCTCCCGTGCTGGCAGGCAGCAGGAGAACATCCGCCTCCTGCCTCTCCGCCCCCAAGCGGAGTCCGAAGGGTGGGAAAGGGACGATCCAGGTGGCCGGGCCGTGGGAGCGGGCTGTGATGGAGACCCTTGTTTTGTCTGTGCTGAAAGCATCACCACTTAATGACCAGTGGTTTAAATAATTAAGCACTTTTCAAATGTCTTTCCTTTCCTGGAAAGCTTTTTCCCCATGAGGACAGTTGAGCAGTAGAACATGTAACCCACAGAGGCTGGCTGAGCTCCATCCATGGAGGTTTTAAAGACCTGACTGGACTTTTTAAAGCAGCCTGGATCCTGCAGACCCTGCTTTGAGCTCTTGAGGTCCCTTCCAACCTCTTTTAGCCTAGAATCCTCTATATTTTTTTCCTAGAAAGATTTATGTTGGTCTAGCATATATTTTGTAATCCTTTACCTCTTCCACCACTAATGCAAAGCAGGGATTCATTTTTTGTATGTGCAGAAATGTGACCATTTTCTGTGCATTAATCAACAAAACTGCTACCTATCACAACCCAGATACCTTCACAAACCGTCCAAACCCTGTCTACACTCCTCTTTTTTAGGTAGATACCTACTCTTCTTGTTTCACTCAAAGTTCAGTCTGAGCATTCAGTAGTTTCCTTTAATTCCTTACAGCCTTTTCCTACAGTAATTTCCTTACAGCCTGCTAAGTTTCCTGTAATGAAAATGGTAGTGGTCAGGCAGTCATACTGTTGCCCTCTTTACTAAAAGACTTTGTGAACAATCCAGCATGAGTAAAACTTTGAGGTTGCTAGTTATCAAAAAATTATATTTGAGTCTCAAAACACACATTCAGAAATTCAAATGAAGGATAAATCAACCAGTTGATCATTGTATCTATCTCCTATAGAAGATTTACATAGAAGCCTCATTAAATATGAAACTTACAGCACCCCTTTACTCTGTATATACAGGGCACTGCAAGTGTGCTAGCAAGCAGGATCACAGGTAACTTGGACATTAGCTCACCTCCTTATTGCTGTTCTAACACTTGGAGGTGAGAGGGTGCTGCTGGCAGTGAGAGCAAGCTGAGCTGGCTGGGTTTTTTTTCTTAAATCTTTCAATTGCCTTACAATCCCCACAGTAATCTAAGTATGTGAAAAGTTACAGTGGGGTCCTGCACATTAGAACATGCATTAGATTCAACAAGAGCTTTAAGAGAACTCTGAATTCTTGAAAGCAGTTAAATACCCTGGAAATGTGATACAGTTGTCTGTAGACTTGGAAATCCATCAAACCTTGAAAATCCTTGGTTTCTAGAGAACACCATGACATTCAAATTCATTCATGTTATTTTGCATAGGGCTTTTTTACAAGGGTTCCTGAGTACCCCAGTCAAATGAATTTTGGCAAATAAACTTTTCCTTTCTTTTACAGTATTCTGTTTCTGATGATCCTCACAAACAACAGGGAAAAATTGACTATGATCCCAGACACTTTTAGAAAATGTAAAACTTCTTTTAAGTGAATGTCACAACCATTCCCATGTCAGATTTTAGAAGAGCACAATTTACTATATCAGAATTTTTTTAAAGTTCTGTAATCGTAAAAACTATGGTATTTAAGGGTCTGCATTACTCACAAGGCAATTTTGTTTAACAGCAGGATTATGCATTAAAGTGTCATGGTTATTTTTCCAGTTTGTACTTTGGAAATATTATTTGATGTCCCAAACAATTTTAACAACACTTCACTTTGCTGGCCGCTTCTAGCTGAAGCATTAATGAAGAAAACCCTGATCCTTCAGAGATTTGCTTATTCTGACTTGACCCACTAAACTCAGTAGAACTATTCAGTGCTCAGACACAGGCAATTGTGTCACTCCTGTGGAGGAGATGTTTAGTTTGCAGTCACTTTTTCAGGACATGGAGAGGTCAGCACACAAACATCTGTGACTTACCTACACGTCCAGTACTTCCAGTGCTTTCGGGGTTACTGGGAAAAATCACTTGTTCTGTTGTGGGGCTTGGGACAGCACGTCTGAACTCCCAAGGTGTATGAAGACAAAACCATCAGCCTTGAGGTTCTGGCACAAGCAGCACATTAGGCAATTGGTTTTGCCTTAGAGGTGTGAAATGATACTAAAGAACAAATTATCAATATACAGCTCCTGTTAATAACACAAGTGTGCATATAGGAAATTATGTCATATTCTGTTAGTTTATAATGCAGTAACATAACAATAGTCTATCTCAGAAGCAGAAAAAAAGCCATCTAAAAGCAAAGGTTGAGACAAAGGATTTACCTCTGGAAAATATTTAACCATATCTGGCAGCTAAAAAGAGAATCTACCACTAAAATTCTCTAAACAAACCACATATTTTTCTTAGATGATGGGCTATAAGGAAGATTCTAGGGCACTTGTACAGCTGTACAATAGGTATGTTGGTCTGTTATGTAGGAAATTAGACTGCATGATCATATTTTCTCTCCTAAAACAAACCACCACCACCAAAAAAAACAACAAACCCAACAACAAAAAAAACCCAACCAAAAGTAATTTAACAGTGCTCATGTACGTACTTTTTGAAGCATGCTATACTTAGGGAGAGGTGAAAGCAGCTGTCCAAATGTTCTCATTTTCAGTTTGAGCAGTTTTAAGCATGTTACCACCAGCAGCTATTTGCAGGAGTATTGCAGAGATCAGCAGTTCTCCCTTTCACAGTCGGTATTTCCAAAGGGTTGTTACAAAAACACCCCCAGGGAAGTTAAAGATACACTTGATGATATCTTTGTTTGACTGCTGCGGCTCCTTTGCCCCTGCAGAGCAGGTGACAGCGCATGTGCTATTGGTGATAACTGGTAGCTACTTTGAGCAAAGGTGAGGTGTGGGGTTGGCCCTGTGGACTCCAGCACAGCTACACACTTATTCCACAAGGACTCTGCCTACAGAAGACCTGGAGGCAGAAATAAGGCATTGCTGCAAGGGGCAGCTGTAGCAAAGTAGGTGCTGGAAGAGGTAGGTGAAGGCCTGGCTAAGTACTGTGTACTTGCTTCCTCCCCCGACATACCAGGGTGCTTATTCAAACTCAATTAACACACTCAGCTGGTGAAAAACACTTACATAAAGGTTCATGCGGGTTTTTTCCTCCCTTAATTATATAAAGAATGATTTCAAAATTAAGTTATGCTACAAGCTGCTGCCGAAGCAGCACTGCGTGGTGGGTCTCTGACACATGTTAACAACTCAAACTCCAAATAATGCTTGAGAAGTTAAAGCAAGTACATTCATAAGAACTAAGAAAGATATTTAAGCTTTTTTGTTAATTTAGTGGGATTGCTGTCAAATGAAATTGCATGAATCATTTTCCTCATACAGTGTAATGATCTGTAAAGCAGTAACAACGTTAGCTGCAAGAAATGGCTGACAGTTTGGAGCTTGTATGACTGCAGGCATTGATATGGACAGAGCACTACCCCTCATCAGGTCTGCTGCATCCATGTTACTGTTCCAGTGACGTATCCATCAGAACGTTAACCTTTCAAAAATAATCATTACCCCTGCTTTCATGTGAAAGCCGGATTTTGCACTAATGACAAAAACCACTCTGAAGAGTAATTTCTTATGCCAGTTCAGTCTAAACATCAATGATTCTGACCATTAACTCATTCCTTAAATGTGTTTTCTTACAGTTGTTGTGTCTCCATGGACTGACTGCCATGATGCTGAGAGGAATTGCTCAGGGTGCAAAAGACACGTTCACTCTTCTGTTGACAAGATCTCAGAGCTGTAACCCAGGACTGAAGTTTTCATCAGTATGGCCTGACATAGCAAACAGAAGCTTCCTAATGCATTCCAGTTACACAACTGATACGAAGTCAAGAGAGGAAAATAAAAAAACCCTTGAAAATCTCTACAGTTTGTCAGTTGACATCACGAAGATACGCAGACTGAAGGAATGGGTCCTTCTCCAGGATGTGGCCTATGTTAAAGAAATTGCTGGTATCTTACAGGAAATGGGAGCAGATGAGAGCACTGTAGCCAACATTATAGAACGCTGCCCCGAGGCAATTCTCCACACCCCAGCAGAGATAAACTCTCAAAGAGCTTTGTGGCAATTAGTATGCCAGAATGAAAAACAGCTAATTAAATTAATAGAGCAATTTCCAGAGTCTTTTTTTACTACTGAGTATCAGCAGAACCAGAAGGCAAACATACTGTTTTTTCAAGAGCTGGGACTTAAGAATAATATAATCACTAGGTTCTTGACAGGTGCACCAAATATTTTCTATAACCCTGTTGAGAAAAACAAAAATGTGATAGAGACATTACAAAGAAATTATTTAAATTTAGGGGGTTCTGAAGCAAATATGAAGATCTGGATACTGAAACTATTGAGCCAAAATCCATTTATTTTATTAAATACTTCCACTGCAATCCAGGAGAACTTGGAATTTCTCCAAAAGAATGATTTCACTGACCAGGAAGTTCTACAGCTGCTGTCCAAACTTAAAGGTTTCATTTTTCAACTTAATTCTACCACTATGCAGAAGAGTATGCTTTTCTCCAAAAACATCTTCAAGTGCAGTGATCAAGAACTAAAACAACTAGTGCTGAAATGCCCAGCCCTTCTCTACTATTCTGTTCCAGTTTTGGAAGAAAGACTTGAGGGACTACTGAAGGAAGGAATTTCGATAGCACAGATTAGAGAGACACCAATGGTGCTGGAGTTGACAACACAAATCGTTAGGTACCGAATTAAAAAGCTCTCTGCATTAGGATATGATATAAAGAGTGGAAATCTAGAAAGCTTGAACGGTACTAAAAAAGATTTTGAAGTCACTTATGGTAAGATACAATCAAAGAAGGAGAGACCAATTTTTAATCCTGTTGCTCCTCTACACATTGAAGATTAATTTGAACGCTGTACTTCAAGTTATGCAAAAGCAAATTAAAAGGGAAGTTGGTTCTTTGAGAAGAGATGGCACAAAAGCAATCTTAATCAGGACTGTAGTCTTACACTGTACTTTGTCCAGGAGTGGGTCTTAGGCACAACTTCATTCTACAATTGTAGTATTCTACTGCTTTCAAATAATATCAATAGAAGTTACGGTTATGATAAAGGTTGCCTTTTTCTATGAGTACCTCAGATGTGACATTTTCTTACCTGATAGGCCATTAACTGCCTTAATGATTTTCAGCTCTGTCACTGCACAGTCCAGCCTGTGGTAGTGATTAGCACAATTTTTATCTGAGGAAGACAAAAGGAGGATAATTATTTTTCCAGCAGTGCTCATCAGTCTGCTGGTTCACCGTCTTCAGGAAATGCTTTTGGAGTTCTTTTCCTTATTGCTGAAGTAGCTCTAGCTCCTGGATCCCGACCTGCAACAGAGTTGATTTCTTGGATGGGAAAGCCCTGTCCTGAGCACAGGGGTGGGACATGATTTTTTTTATTCATTGACTGCTACAGTGAAGCCCTAGGATGTTTGTGTACAAACCATAATGCAAAGAAACTACAAGATGACAACCTTTACATTTCTAAGACTTCAAAATTTACTTATTTTTCAAAAGGTTTAGAACAGGAGGAAATACATTTATTGCTATTATATAGTTCTTAATTTCTTCTCTTCTAGCAAGGTTTGGGGACAGGAAAGATTAGGGAGACAAGTTTCAAATGATGGTAGGGGAAAAGAGAAAGTCATGCTTTTCTGTTAGGTGCAACAAAACTCTAGTCTGTAAACCACTGGTGATTAAATATGACTACCAGCTTTGCAAACAGCTGCAACAGTTTCCAAATATATGGGTGGCACTGCTTCTCAGATAACACCATATGACAACTGGCTACAAGTGCTGGCTTTCAAAATAGTAACTATCAGACAGTGTTTAAGTTCTCAGGGGATTTGATTTCTTCTCATTTATGGGCTGTGAATGAGAATATAAAATAGCAGCATCGCTGATAATCATCTCAATAGAATTAGGATCATCAGTGATTTTACTTCTCAGACTTTCCTAAGTAGCTATTCCACACATATTCCCTCTTGACAACAGAATAAAATCTAGCTACACACCACCCTCACTCCAGGCATTCTTCAAGGTCACTTTTAACATACATTTTGGCAGCAAGTCCAGGCTTCTGTTTCTTAAAATGTGGTTTGTAATTGCTGTAGAAAGCTGGTATTGAATTACTGGTCCAGAGGGTGAGCTGCAAGAAGATGATTTTACATAGTCTGCCACATTATCTGCTGTGCACTTGGGAAGGGCTGGAAACACCTGGCAGGAGCAGTGCCAAGATCTCAACAGCTGAAGGTCTTACACTGAACACTCTGCTGGCAAGTGCAGATGCGACAGGCGCTTCGGGGGGGAAACGCCACTCTTGCAGGAGCACATGCGACAGTGGCAGGAATTCAAGAGGGGGGATGTACCACCAGCATGAAAAAAAGTCAGGCTGTGGTACCATGCTGTGTCTATGCTGACTCTTTCAAAACACATTATCGTTTTTTAAGAGGAAACTGGGAAGACAGCTGTATTAAAAATTCACGGGAACTTGCCTTTGTCACTTTCTGACTGTCCTTCCGTGCTCAGCTATTAAGCAGACCACAGTATTATCTGAATTTAAAAGCCTCCTCCCCCTTAGACACAATGGAGCATTTCAGCTCTCCAAAGACATAACACAATCTGTAACTGAGCCAGAGATCTGACTGGTGGCTTAGGAGGAAAAGGAAAATATGTAGAACAGTGTTTTCCCTGAATATTTAGTTCTAGCATTTCTACAGGTATCTGATTTTATAAAGTTCTTCAAACAACTTATTCCCATCACTTCCATTATCTCCAGTGGCAACAGAACAAGAAAAGGAAATTTCCTTAACTAAGTCACAGCCTGAGTTATCACAAGCTAGCTCACCATGATTTTAAAACTGGGTATTCCCAAGCATCATTGGCCAGGGGGAAAAGAAAATCAGTGCAAAGGATTTTGTGCTGTGTCTGTGCACAGCTTACACACTGAAGTTACAGCTTTTGTTAAGAGCTGGTTGGTGCTAAATAGATACAAATAAAAGACACTCTGGAGCATGGTACTGTGGGAAGATTTATACCTAAGTATGCCTTTCTCCACAAAACTAAGGAAGCTTTCAATTGTCTGAAACAGCAACAATTTAATGTTTCACAGGTGCCAGGACAGAATTGGAACAGGTTTTTCAGATGAAGCAAGTTTCATAAGTGAATGGAAAACACACAGGACATCGGACAAAGCTCTTTGAAAACTAAAAACCATATGCCATGTAAAAGTGTTTCAGTTACAAGACTCAAAATAATAGCTACAGGATATGTTAAGAACAAAACATAATAAAGTATTGTCAACTCTTTACATACCTAACATTGCTTATCTCAGACCACGCTTGTTTCGCTGCAAGTTTCATAGTTTAAAATTAAAGAATTTAATAAAAAAAATGGGTATGACCAGTTCAACATTCCCATTTACAGAAAAACTATTAGGAAGAGTTTGGCTGAGTGTCACATATTATCACTGTGCTCCAAACAGGTGACTCCCAAAGAGCTCAGTGGCAGCACTTGGGGGATTTTGCTACATTGGAAATTGCAGGGGAGCAGACCATACTAAATGATATGCTGCAGCAAAATTGCCTCTGATATCCAGGCCAGCTCATTTCTAGAGCTAACTGGTACCTCTAAACAATACTACATTCTATGCAATTTGCTTTTTACTATAACAAAAAATAGTTAAAGTCTTCCATTTGTTACATCAACTTACCTCAGTATGCTCTTGTAGCAGATCAAAACCAAGCAGCTGGTGCATCTAACAGAAGGAGCAGATGCCATTTGTTGGGTTTTTGCTTTCCCCACCACCCCAAGTTCCCATGCTTACAAGTATCATGCTTCCAACATGTACTATTTCTGATATAAAGTTGTTACAGAGTGCAGTTGAAGTACCAATGGCTCAGAAAGATTGGGTGACTACAGTACCATAATTGGGACATGGTGTACTTTCAACACCCATGAACAAGAGGATTAAGTTTGACAAGTGATATGACTTGGGGTTTTTTTCATTTTTAAAAAGTCCCCCCCATATAACCACAGCCACTGAAAAAGTAAGCGTACAAGTTCTCCATAGAAACACAAGTTTTTAGAAAATACTGTTTACACAACATGAACAGATGCCTTCCATGGGCTTCCAAAGATGTTACTTATTTGCAAAATCAGTACACAAATAAAAGATCACAAATGGTTTCTATTTTAAGGCAACCTCACGCTGTGCCATTACAAGTGCATTTTGCCTCACAGGCTGCAGAGGATGTATAGGTGTTCCCGTCTGAGGTGTCAACATTTGGAATCTGTCAGTATACAAATTACTTGAATCATGTTTCTTTTTTTTTTTTAAGGCCTCATCTACTTGTTTTTGGTTTGTTTTAAATAAAGGTATTGCATTTTACTCAAAAATCAAAGTGAAAAGTACGAGAAATGTAGTGAAAACTTTCTTGCATTTGCTTAAACAGAGCAAAAAGCTAACCTGGTGTGTCATGAAGTTGAGAGAACAGCTTTGCTAGTTCTTCAGTGGTTTCCAGCTACACAAGAATTCCTAGCAAGTTGGACAGCTGTGCTAGATGACCACAAACATCAGCCTAGTTTTCACAGGCTGACATTTTTTTCTAATGTCTAGAAGAAGTTTATTAGAAGCAAGTTCTCACCTGCAGGAGATAGATGCATATTATTAAATACACCTGAGATGAAGCAATCACGTTTTCAGTAAAAATTGACAAAGTTCCAGATAGCTGGACTTATAAAGAGCCTAAAGCTCATTCTGTAAACTGCACTGAAACGACAATTCTTTACACAGCTTCACCTAGTAAAAAGAGATTTTCCTCTAATAAGGCATTAAATTACTTTACTCTTTACGATCCTTTCTACCATGTTGTTAAACTTTTTCACTTCTATCTCCCATTCCCATTTCCAATTTCTGCACACCTCCAGTCTCTTTTGCTCCAGTCTTCACTGGCAGAATGCAGTCAAGGATAGTTTACAGGCTGCCTGCAAATACAGGTTCATAGCCAAGACTGGGTACATCCAACAGTGCTTTTACACAGCTGAAGGATCCTTAGCAGGAGGATGTGGAAACCACTGAGAACAGTAACTGGCATCTCCTTGTATCGATGGCATCACAGAGACTACCGAGTTTCTACATTCACATTTTAGTCCAAAACTGCAGAAGACGAACAGTAAATGAATATTCAAATATGTATTATTCCTTCAGATACACTCACTTCTATAGTTATCAAGTGTAACATTTCACCAGATACAAAGCTTCAATCTAGGCTCTAATAAATCCTCATACACTGTGCTAGCCAAGCTCCTTCTGTCCTTTTCAGATGAAATCGAGTTACTTGCACAACTCGTTAGAAGATAAAGTGTCTAAGACACATGGCTTCTCATGGTCCCAATCTTAGCAGATTTTAATGCCACTGATGCAATATTCTGGAGAATTGAGTATGTCTCAGTTTTGGTTTTAGTCAGACTTGTCCTTTTTCTTTCCTGTTAAAGGCACTTTACTTGCAACAGCAGATCCTACAGCTGTCACGCCTCCAGCTACAGCAGAAACACTTCCTTTGACTAGACCCACTCCCATGGAAGGCACAGATGTGACCGCTGTTTTGGTAATTTCCAAGCTCTTCCCTCCGATCCAAGCAACACCCCCAATCGTGGCACCAACAGCTCCCTTTGTGACACTGAAGAGGCCGCCAGTCACACGAGAAAGCATGCCAGCCTGCTGCTGCGGGTGGTCTTTGAGTGACCCTAAGGGAAGAAACAACAAACAAATCAATCTCAGCACCAAGACTTAAGCATTTTCAAAAAAGCGTTACTCAGGAGTATTTCCTTTCCCAGCCTAACAGCCATTGCACAGTCTTTACTTACCTTGCAGGCTGCTTTTCTTGGATGCTCATACAACACCTAATTCCAAATAATAAACAACAGGGAAACCAAGAAAAGAACAAGTGGAACCACAGTGGGCAGAGCTAGGGAATAAACAGACACGAAATAAAAGAGGTGAGGGAGACGGGAGCAGAAATAACATGGTTGGAGGAGGACAACTACTCTAGGAGGCAGCAGGAAGGAAAAAACAGCTCTAGATGCATGGGAGACCTCTGTCCAGCCCTGCCAACACACTGACTTTTCATTGCAACACGCCTTAGGAGAACCAGTAGAACAGGTCTGTCCCCAGCACCTTCACTGCCCACAACTTGCATCCAGAGCACAGATTCCAATAGTAATGTCCCAGCACTCGTCTACTACAAGATGAAAACTGGGGTGAGCAACTTTACATGCACTGCCAATGCGTTTGTGATAATGCCAGGACTGACCCACGACTCAGAATTCGTTAAAAAACTGTAAAGGTCAGAGTTCCTATGTGCATGCCTGGAATAATTCAAGCAAAAGATGCCACCTAAATGAGAGGATTTCCTACAAAGTTGACAAAAAAGGAAAACAAGGATACAAAATATTGAAGCCCAAAGGAGTTGAAAATACTGAAAGTCCTTCCAGCTTACCCTAGTCTCCTAATTAAGAAATTGATATAGATAATATAAAGGGTAATGGAAATTGAAAACATAAATGACAGCCTTTTACTTAAAGCCATGTAATACTCTTGCTGGTTCATTCTAGGCCAGCAGCTTTCAACATGGACATCTCTAGCAAAAATGCATTGCCAACACAAACACACAGAGATTAGAATTTCTATTTACATACAGAAAGCCTTTAAAGCATCACACTCAGAAGGAAGTATGCAGAGTCTGCTATAAAATTCAGTGTCTAGGGATTATTCACTAGAGGATTCTTTTGATGAGACTAATAGAACTTTTAACAAATTTGGTCAGAAGCTGTTTCACTTCCACTCTAACTGATTCACTATCATCAGGGTAAAACAGGTGTAAAACTTCATCCCACTGAATTTTAAGAGCTGATTTCACTGAATCAGAACTGATGTAAGCAAGAAATGATCCATCATAACTAACTTTAAAAATAATAAGAGAAACAGACAAATATAATCTTGATGGGTTTTTCTTTACCTTACTTCAGGCAGCCAGTCCTTTGACATCTACTCTATTTCACCGGTATAAATAAAGAATGTGATGGCATATAAATAACTTCTGGTAATGGCTGCCACATTCCATTTCCATCCTGTTTGCATTGTCCATCACCCAGCGCTGCAAAGTTTTATTGCCAGGTGTTTTCTCTTCTAGGACACATGTCCCTGGTCTCCTTTTTGCTAAAGAGTACGTTTCCAAAGAGTACCTGATCAAACCTAAATCTAAGGAGATTGGCTCAGTCACTTAGACATGGTGCTGATAACACCAAGGTTGCGGGCTGATCTCCACATGGGCCCTCCACTTAAGAGTTGGGCTTGATGATCCTTGTGGGTGCCTTCCAACTCAGAATATTCTGTGATTTATGGAGCACTGAGAAAATGACACAAGTTCCCTATCCAGGAGTTGGCTCTACCAGGCTATCTTGCAGCCAGCTTCCCACTGAAAGGAATCTAAGAATGAACAAGAGGTTGAATGAAGGTAGGTTGCAAAGGTTGGTGCTGCTTGCAAGGCAGAAAATACAGCATTAGAATAGCACTACTCACAAAAAGCAGGAGCACAAAAGCTTCTTCCACGCATTCTTTAAAGCCTTTGGGCGCCAAGCTTGTTGAGCATGATTTGAACAAACTACAACTATTTCTATCTTCAGGAAAAATTGCAAACTGGTTTTGGAATTGAGCCTTTCCTCTAAGGAGTATTTTGGCAGCCTGTTCAGAGATGATCTTGCCAGCATTGAACCGGTATCCTTCCATCCACATTTGGCCATCTTTCTATGATGGTGTAAGTCTATCATGTATAAGGCCTTGCACAACATTCAAAATGGGGTTGTTTTTCAAGGGTATTGCAATATTTTAACTCGTAAGGCTTGAAGAGTGCACCTGAACCAGAACTAAAAGGAAAAAGCCTCTTCAAGGATGGAGTTTACATTAAGATGAGCTGTGCTTCATTCTACTCCCTCTAACTACACCAACTTTCTCCATCTATTTAGACTTCATATTCAAACTAGTTATTGTCATACTGAAAGAAAACAATGTACAGAAGGAAATAAATCTTAGCTGCCCAAAGGTTTTAAATAAAACTTTGGGATAACCAGTGATAATCAAATTCTGCTGTTATGCTCTGAATCTGGAAAACCTAGTGAATATTTTAGGAAGATAAAAAATGGCCACTTGTTTCACTACCTTACTCAATAAAGAATCGGTTCTAGTTTTCAGACCACTGTTCACTTTCTATACATGATGTTTAACATGTATAAAACACAATTAAATCTTTAAAATAATTAAATCTTTTAAAAAAATCCCTAACAACTAAGCAAACAAAACCCAGCCTTAAAAATTAGACTTGAAGATAACACATTAAGGTGTAGTTTCCAATCACGCACTTGCTACCAGAAATGCTTCTGGGATCTTAACACCAAAAGAGAAAGATTCTTTGTTCTCACACCATGCTACTATAACAAGTGTAACAGAGCTGAAGAATTACTGTGCCATGAAAACCTATTATTCCCTTTCCTCTTATCTCCTTCTACTTGTGTTTCTTGCCTAATAGTTGTTAAGGATAGAGTGAGTTACTCCAATCCTTTCTGCTACAGTTAGTGGATAATACTGTTCAAATGAAGTAAATTGTTCAGTCATACAACGTATAAAAGCCAAGGTGAAAAAAACCTCAGACCAACAAACAGAACTTTAGAGGACCACTATAAACTGAAGAGCAATGAACCAAGAGGAATCATGACTCACTGCCCTCTACATCCAACACATTTGGTTTTAGAACAAGAGCAGACAGAACACAGACAACCTATGTGCCAAGAATGGCTTTTGCTCTAGTGTGTTTCCAGTCACATTATGTGAACAGGATTCTGCTCAATCCTGCCAGTCCACAGCTTGGAAGAAACTCTGCTCATTTGCAACTGCATTTACTCTGCAGATCTAATAAACAATTAATTACTCAGTTGGTTCAGGAGACCACGATGCCACTGCATTAACAAAGTCAAGTGCATGCTTGTTTTTATGAAACCATGAGATTGTGAACAGTTGGAACCACTGTTAATTGTATAATGGAGAACAGTCCCCAGAAGCTGTAATGAAATTCTATACATTTTTTAACACATCTTGCATAAAAGTCACATGCACTATGAACACAGCAACGTGTCCAAAAATGAAACTGGGCTCTTTCCATCTCACATAATGAACAGCAGAAATAAATGCCCATTAGACCAATTCATACCTCTGTAAACTAATCAGCAAATTAGGTCCTTCAGTAACTGCCCATCTTCTGTATAATTTATAGGTACAGTTGTTTACTCAGTTATATTCAGTGGCCTTTTTGTAATCAGCATAATGCAGAAGTGAACAATAATCCAGGCCCATCTCATCCCAGGGTTGGTTTGTTTACTGTTATGTAAAAGAAAGTTAAAGTGTTCAGCTTGCAGATCCATTTTTTAAAGAGAGAACTGAAACTTCTGATTAATTTAATTCCTATCATGAAAACTAATACATACCTTCTGGTGGTTCATCATGAATGTGT
>WAAG01036225.1:8080-35195 GCA_013390105.1 Tichodroma muraria | reverse complement strand
CCGCCCCCTGCCCGCCCCGGGGGTGCCGGGAGCCGCCGGCCCCCGCCTCCTGCGCCCGTGCCCGCTCCCTCAGCGGGGCCGCGCCCCTCCGGGCCTGCGGAGGCCCGGGCCGACCCCCGTGGACCCCACGAGCCTGGGGGCACCTTCTTTCCCTGGGGCCGGGCACCGAGGTGGAGGAAGATGCTGGGTAGGGGCAGGGCTCAGGAGGGAAGGGGCGCCGGCGTTGCTGTAGCTGACCGAGATGCTTCGGAGTGCGGGAGATTGGCTCGTGGCGCTCAGTTGGGCTGGGGAGCGTCTCGGCTGAGAGGTCCTGGTGAAGAGATGACCCCTTGGGGCACCCTGCCCGTGCTGTTGGCATAACGGGGAGGCTGCAGAAGCTCCCTGCAGCACGGAGCAGCACAGTCCGACAGGGAGCTGCACCCAGTCCAGTGCCAGCGGCGTTTTGTGGAGCCACGACACTAATCCCAAGGATTTGGGTTTATGTTAAGCGATAATTACATTGCACCCTCTGTCCCAGCTACGATTTGAGTGAGCTGAGCTTCTCACGTGGCACCTGTAGAGAATAAATTTGTGGTAATCATGGTTTAAGGGCATGGCTTTATGGGTACCTGCACCAGTGAGGATAGCTGGGGAAAGACAGGTTTTCTGATGCTCACCCCTTCTTTGGGACCTCTCCATGTACATCTCTAAGGATCCCTGGGGATGAACAGTGACTTTCAAGTTTGTTAGACAAGGAAATGCCAGATGGCCAAGGGAGAGAGGAAAGTCACAGGTACTTTGAGTTTAGAAACAGAACTGCTTTCAGCAGCACAGGAATACTAAATACCTTACTGAATGCTTCACGGGTTTAGAAAAGTTATATAGACAAAATACCACCTCTGCTTCCTCCTTCATTTGTTTATCAATGGGATCTATCAGTGCTGCATGGGCTCAGAGGGGTTTGCTGATCACTGGGACCTGGCATTCCTGACCTGCTTAACGAGTAACATCCATATTCTCTGTTTTGGATCTGAATGGGTGAAAGCATCAATGTGGGAGAATCCAAGCGAAAAACTGAGGGTGATGCCTGGTAAGGAGTACACCATGGGTTCTGTCAGGATATGGGAGAGACACAGAGTGCATGGATTAGTCATGTTCTTTGGGAATAATAATACTATATAGATACACAGCAGTTCTAGTCTGGCATCTTGATTTCTGTCTGGGAGGCTGTGACTTTCTGAGCTCAGTGTTTGCAGAGAGTGTTTACTATTTAGTGTTTACCTGCCTGGTTCTAATAGATGACAACTGCAACTGTTGACATCTTCTTGGTATTTGAAATAAGGATATTTTCTTGTAGCTGCTATTCATCCCTTGTTCTAAAGCCCAGCTGTACATGGTGCTTTCTATGTGGTACTCTGCTTCAAATGCAAGGCCTGAAGCTTCTCATGGCAGCAGAAAGAGTTGCTGCTTGAGTATTTTTTCTGTAATAGAGGTAATAACCCATAAACTTTACAGCATGAGACATCAAAAAACGTTTTGCCTCCTAGTAACTGAAAATGAAAGGCATCGCAGAGATTAATATCTCTTCTTGTCAAACACTGGAAGACTTAGGATAGCACAGGACTTGGGTCAGTCAAACGTTTTGCTGAGCCAACAGAGCCAACTTCCTTGTACAGCCACAGCTACAGGGAGAAGAGCCTCGCTGACAGGTGTAGTAACTGAAATAACTTCAGGCTGACATCTCTGCAGACAACAGAAAACAAATGAGCAGTGTGCCTGTTACTTTGCTAAACCAGCGCTGAAGCTGAGGGAAAGGTTTTGGTTGCAGATGTGTTGTCATTGTGACTATTTCTGGTCTCATTTAATTTTTCATTAATTGAACGTTTCATTTATAAACAGGCTCAAAGATGGTCTACTGTTGGTATATTCTGAAAAGACTTCTTAAGTATTACTGAATCTTTCTGAGAAATAAATAGCATGCTTTCACTGGAAATAGCATGTCATTACCTACTTAACAATTTTAAAATGGAAAAAATACAACATTCTGTCCTCCCCTGCAGAGGAGTGGTTCCTTCATTTAGATTATAGGTTTTTACATTTTCTCTGTGTATGCACTATGATTATAGATGCAGAAAATAATTGAAGTAAGGTCAAAATATATACATTTTGTATTCTTTTGTGAGGATTGTGGTTGCTTCTGCTGCAGTAGCTGTGGGGAACTACAGCCAGATCTCGAGTTTTACTGTTGGATTCAATGTAGACCTAGGAAAGAGCCCTAAAATAAGTTCTTCTCTCTCAGTGGAGGACTTAATTTAAAATGTGATGAGTGTCTCCTGAATTCCTCAGCCTTGCAGTTCCATTTTCCTATTGTAGGTAGCTGTTGTGAAAAGGCAGAGCTGTGGGGTTTGTCTGGTACGTGTCTGGTGCAGTCTATAGGCATGTGACTGACAACCAACTACAGCTTCACTGTTTGCTCAACAGCAGACCTGAACGGGGAAGGCAACAGGAAAGCTTGTGAGGTGTGCTGTTATATTTGATCCATTTCTAAAGACTCTGAAGTGGAGCGGCCAAGGCTGAGATGGACCTCACGGGATGCCATCTCCTAACTTGTATGCCATGGATATAAACACCTCCCCATTGCAGATGCCTGTGGTGTAACAGAGAAGGATTAGGAAAGAACTGTTACTTTTGCAAATTCTAAATATAAATCTACCATGGGGCTTAAAAATGTGTTCCCTGAGTAGATAACCTAGGTTAATAGTGTGCTGGAAGGAAGGAGGGAGGAGAGGTTAATATCCAACATCTATTGGTAGTGAGGCTGCTGGCTGATTCACTACTGACCAAACCAGGCAGGGGTTAAAAAGCAGCATACCCCGCTCAAAATAATGTCTTCATTGCATATGAAGAGATGTGCTTGGTTAAGCATGATGCCTCACCTGCAGATGTGTCTTGTCTCATAGGAAAGGCAACTGTCTGCCAGTTCTGGGTGACTGTAGCATGCAAGGGAAGAAACTCGGAGAAGTGAGTTTGTTGCACAATATTTTTGGCTGAGAAGTCAGGCAGTAACAGAGACCAAACATTCTACTCAAGTACCACAACACTGCCAGCTACCTAGAAAAGAGCCAGAGTATTCTCCTTCCTTTTTGTTACAGAGTTATACATATTGTGAATAAAAAATAACAGACTTAAAGCCTTGGGCCGTTAAATGTTTGGAGGTATCTTTTTTGTCACCTGTGCGCACACAAGTTCAAGACATTAACACATATAATTGCATACTTAAAAAAAATTATCACGAAACATGGTTTTGTGATTGTAGTCAGGTCATTACTGAGCCATTAAGAAACTGGTTCCAGCAGAACTATTAATGAGCTGGTTCCAAGTAGTATGTGTGCATTGCAATTACTTGGCGCTCTGCCTCAGTTTAAGATTTAAATTTACATAGTGCTATTCAACCATGTGTTGCACTAGTGTTTACAGAAGTGAATAGATTTAATTGTCCTCATTTTATAGGTCAGGCCACAGTGTCATTTTGAGGTCAAGGGACAAGACTGAAGCCACCCATCCCCTGAAGTAGTCTGGTTTTGTTGGTCAACCTGCAGGGTGGCATTTCTTCCATACGACTGAGAAAATGATTGGGTGGACATTGACAAACCCTGAACAAAACAATTACAATAATATTATTTAGTAGAAATACAGTACCTGGTTTGATGTATTGATTGAGATTTGCAGAGATCATAGAAAAGGTTCATATCTGCAGAAGTGCAGTGGCCAATTAAAAAATTTACCTTTGACAGGAAAATGATCAAAGTAATTGAAGTGGTTTCTCAGAGCCTTAAAGAAAAAAGAAAGATAATCACATAATAAGAAACACTATTGTTCCTTCTAGCACACTGTCTTCATATTATGAGCAATTATTTGATGTTCTAATCTTGCAAGCCTTATGAATATGAGCAGTCATGAGTAGCATGAACAAAGTTTGCTGAAACAAATGAGCCTGGAAAGGTCAGATCCCTGCCTTGAATAAATAGGTACAAATGACAATATTGCTGTTTAATCTCCTAGGTGTGGTGTGCTGCATAGAAGTGCAGCAACTCCTATGATATTTTGGGGTTTTACTCAATTTTAAATAAAATATCCTTCTTGCTGTTTCCTAGCTGTGTGCTCTTCTTGCTAGTGTGTTTTCATAAGCTCTTTTGCTCTGTTTTATGCAGGTGGCAGGTTGAGTGAGGTATGAGTTGGGTGTGTGTTCACCCACTTTCATAGCGTAACCTCCAAAGAAAATTGTTGGCATGGGAACCTTCCCCAAGAGGTTGACATTTAAAATAACACGCTGTGCTTAGCATGAAGTCAGCCCTCAGATTCATCTCTACCGTGCCTCCATTTTTGTTATGAAACAAAACATTAACCTTATCAGATTTACAGATCTACACAGCAAGAAGTCCTTCCATGTTTTTGAGGTTACAAAGAAAGCAAAGATAAAATCCAGGCATGTAAAGGCACCGAGCACCTCTTTCCTTGCTTTTCTCTCCCAAGAGGTCTCTGCAGAGCTGAGTTCTCTGCCTTCCACCAGTTTAGTTAGACATGCAACTCCCTGCTCTGCTTCCTTCTTCTTCCCAGTGAACTGATGAAACACACAAGCATTTGGAAAATCAGGAGGGACCTCCAGACTTTGTTACAGCTATTTAATTATCAGGTTATAGATGTGCAAATGCTTTCAGGTACTCTTGGTACCTTTCAGAGGTGGCAGCATAAGAATAAACCACTCCACGATGTCTTAAGGTCCAGTAAATGGTCTGATCACTGCCAGCTCCTAATCAGGAGAGCCAACAGCTTGCCCCTGGCTCACAAGTTGGGCATATCACAGTAGTGACGTACCAGAGACTCTTTTTGCTGTTACTGTGTTTATTCCTACAAATGAAAAGACAAATACAAAATAGAGAATTATAAAACAAGTGTAGGAACACTGACAAGAAGTACCTTCAACATTTATTTTGAACTACAAGTCACCTGCTTCAAATAAAAAGTAAGATCCTATTGACACTGCTAAGGAGTGAATACTTGATGACAGCTTTCTAATGCTGTGCCTGATCTCTGCCTGACCACTCCATACCAACAGCTGGCATATTGAGTGGAAGAAAGGAACATTCTAAAGTAAATGAAACCATGTGATTTCACAAACCCTTTCTGAACTTCATCAAATACAATCCATACATAACTAGATCTAAATTCTGCACAATGGTTTTGAACCCATCTTCTCTATGGGGAGTGTAGTTTTCTTCTTTCTCCTGATTTTTCAAATCAAACCCTATACTTCCTTTAATTCTTTTTCCAATTTAAGAAAAGAATAAAAATAATACCAGTGCTGATGATGGCAGCATAATTAATTACTTACAGTTTAAAGCACTGACTCATTCCTGTAATGCAGCTAACAGTCTGTAGAAGACCCAGAACACCTTTCTTGGGGGGAAAAAATTGATGTGATTTCTGACCTTGCTTAGGGGACTTTCCAGGACAACTCTCTGTTGAGCTCCATGTGGAGCAGGGAGAGGCTGGGTGTCAGAGGTGTGTGTGTGTGCGGTCAGCCTGAACTCCAGCAGTGGGAGCTGCAGCTTTGCCAGGTCCTGCCATGGGTGATTTGGAAATTCTTGCTGTGCTAGGAGGATGAGGAGTGGGAAGGAGAAAACATGGCTGTGGGCTTGGGGTTACAAGGACTTACAGAGTTTTTATCTGCCATGCAATGCACTCAGTGACTTTGCAGTTCTGCAATCCTTTTCCCTTCATTAGTCATACCCCTTTGCTGACACCTCATTAACCACTTCCCATCATTAGCTACACTGTTGGCTCTGACCCTGTTTTAGAGTTTGGGCACTGAATAACAACAGGCTTCTCAGCTTGCTTGGCTCCAGGTCATCTCTAATGATGTGAAGTGCCTAGAATAAAAAAGAAAGAGAAGACATCTTTCTAAGAAGAACTGTGGAATGGGGAAAGCCTCACAAGAATGGATCATCCTTGGAAAAAATACAGTGTATCATATCCACTGTGCATTATGGGGAGTATGATGGAGCTGGTGCCCTTTCTTCATGCATAGACCCAAGACAATAAATCAAACATGTAGAAAGGAATGTTCTGACTACTTGTTGATTATGAAATATGATAATTCTGATTATAAACTACAACCACACTCTCTAAATTCACCCTAGCATTTCTAGGCAAAAACACCTAAATCGGTCCCATTTCTATACAGATTAATTCACACACTCTGGTCACACACATTCCTCTTTGGGAAGGTTCCCATGCCAACTGTTCCATCCACGCTGACATTTTACAGTGTTAGGAATAATGCTATGGAAAGAGAATGAGTTGCCTGTAAATCTTAACAGCTCAGGAAGCAGAAGGCATGCAAGGGCAAGCTAAACTCATTTGATATTTGGTATTCTTCAGGTCCTGTGAGTTTGGAGGTCTGTGTCAAATTTGGAAAGGTTGTGCCTTGCACTGCTGCAATAAAGGTCACAAACCTAGAGAGATGAAATCCCCTGGGCTAAACCCGGCTTTGCTGGCAGAAGCCTCTCCATGCAGCATTGCGTGTGAGACAATGGCCTAATAGAGATAAACTTACATGAGGATTAGTACATCTAAACATGATACTCAGCAAAACTGCAAGCAGAGATGCCTTTTGTTCCTAAATCACCAAGCCCTGATGAAATAAAACATTAGACAAACCTAATGCTGAAGCACAGAGATACTCATTAAAGGAGATATTATATAATCTCAATTTAATTCTTCTATTCACGTGAATTTAGACATGGAATAACGTGAGTGACTCATGCCAATATGAAAAATGAGATCTGACCCTCCACATCCATCTTCAAGGTGAATGGAGGTCATATTCTTTACTGCCAGCAGATGGCATCCATACACTTCGGGATGCCTGCTCCACACTTCCCACTGCAGCAACACAACATTTTCCTTTCACTGTGGGAGCCAGAGTCTCTCACATGAGAATATCTCCGAAACTGGTAAGGAACTTTATTTTTATAAGGGTCGGAGTATTTCCTGTACATTGTCCAACCTGATAAATTAGTGGACTGTGAGGATTAGTTCTATTATCTCAGAGATTAAAATTGAAGTTAGATCTCACAGCCATTAACTACTACATACAATCTGTCATTTGCAAGACACTTTGATGGAAGTTGGGAGTTTTCATGCAGCTGCTCTTTCTTTCTCTTGCATATGAACTTTTCTAAGCTACTTCATTATTCTGCATTCTTTGGATTAAGCAGAGTATAGATATTATGTAGAAATCCAAAGATTTTACAAGCTAAATAACTGCATCATTTATCGAGCATTGCCATGAACAGTTTGCTTGGAGGAAAACAGCACAAAGGTGCTTTGAAGTAGTTTTTCAAGAATGAATGTGAAATCAGAAAAGATACTACTGTGTTCCTAGTTATCAAGATTCACATAAAACAGTAAGAAACAGCTGAGGTTTGACTGGCCAGCTGATTTCCACTTGCAGAGCAATGAATCTCAACAAGAGGAATTAAATATTAAAACAATTTTGACATGACAAGGACTGCTGACAACAAATTAGAAAGCAGAATGATTGACTGATCTCATAGAAACCAGACAGATTCCAAATGACAAACTGAGTATTTGAAACACTCGTAATATGAGAATACATTATTTTTCTGCCCTCTGTATATCTTAAAAAAAACACATTAATGAGAAAGACCTAAATTATTCCTAATATTTTTGGGAGTGAAGATTTCACTAACTTCAGCAAGTTCCAGGTTAGACTGTACGTGAGCACAACTCACAAAGTCAAATGCCATACAGGAAAAAGAGAAAAGCTGCCTCGAACTTGCCAAAGATGTGTGCAAATGTGCCTTGGTAAACTCAGGGTTACTGTAAAAGTCCTAAGTGGAAAGCCTGTGATAGAACTGAAAGTGAACAGTGCAGTACTTACATATAGAGCTAGATGGCTGCAGTGGTACACTAAGAATGTCCAGATTTGCTAATTCATTGCGGATGTACTTTTGTTTTGTGTTTTGCTTCATGTAAAACAATCTTTTCCGTCTTCATTTTCTTGACATTTTTATTATGTACAAACTCCCTCTACTTTTGTCCTCTGTTTCTTCTAAATAAAGTCAATCAGCTTTAAGATTTGCATCAAGTGGCTTGGAGTAATGACAATTTTAAGCCGAGACTATTTAATTTTCAAGTAAAACATTCAGTCTATATTTTTTCTACATAGCCGCTTCTTTAGCTACAAAGAACAGAGACAAGTTAAAAAAATTACGGTAACTACACATATTTAGAGAAATATCTTTTTTAAAAGGAATTTTCTGGCAGGCAACCTGCTTTTACCATCATTTTATAACCTTGCAGAATATATCAGGAACTCTATTATTACCTTAGGCAGTAAATTGGCACAAAAGAAACTTAACAAAAAGATGAGCGAAGTGTTGGCGGGTGTGGGAGGGGGAATACATCTTAGTAGCTTACACAGGCATTTCAGAAATTTTTTGGGGGGAAGGGGGTGTTCTGTGTTAGTTTAAAAGATTAAAGTTTGCAATCTGCACTAGAGGAGAGTTCTTGCTAAAGTCCGTATACCAAAGCTGGCTTTGAATTGAAGAAC
Organism: Tichodroma muraria; assembly: GCA_013390105.1. NCBI lineage: Eukaryota > Metazoa > Chordata > Aves > Passeriformes > Sittidae > Tichodroma > Tichodroma muraria. The sequence continues at coordinate 26,578 of WAAG01036225.1, read as the reverse complement.
TGTTGTAATTAGATTACTGTAAATACAATAAGAAACTCACTCCTGGTGGTCTGGGGAGGAGTGTCATAGGGCACTGGAGAATTGTGTTGGCAGGATTTGGGACAGTTTGACTGAAAGCAGAGAATACAATCTCAAAATCCTTTTAATCTTCCCCCCACCTCCCCAGTTCTTTGGGGATTTGTTTGTCATTAAGTAACAGTCAAAAGATTAAGGAAGTATAAAATGACATGAAAGCTCACAAGTACTTCTATAAAATTATCAGTGCTAGTGTAGTCTTCAGCAGGGTTTGCTTCTGCCAAGACTGCCTAGAGCCAGGCAAAATGGAAAGAAAAGAGGCAGGCAGGCACAAAAGCAAACGCCGCGAACGTGGGCTGCGGCGGCCGTTGTGTGCCTGCGCCGCGAGCGCGGGGCCTCGTGGAGCTGTTGCTATGTGTCTGGGCTCAACGAGCTTAAACTTTGCATGGCCCATGCTAAACTAATTTGAGTCAATTTGTCTACATCATTTCAACAATCGTCCTGTGCATTTTGAATCGTACATACAACGCTGCATGATAAAGGCCCACCGAGCAGATGCCGACTGCTCATTCTGCCGTGGTCTGGCTGTTGCTAGCTCTTCACCATGGTTTCTCCATATCCTAGTGACAATGTTAGTTTTTCCATGTTGAGGTTAAGTCTGTGCCTGGCTAGTTAAGACTTTTCTTTACAGAGGACAGCTCCTGTAACAACTGCCAGCTCTAAGCATGACCTTTAAAAATGAAATGAGGGAGTGTTAACTGGAGGGGTTCCTTTTTAATCTCCCAGGGGAGTTCAAAGGAATACAAGGAGATTTTGCGAGCGAAGTTTTAATCCTGAACAAGAAAGAGACACCAATATCAGAAGATGCTATCACAGGAAAGCTGATCTAACTCGCTTACAATTAAATAGCTTCCATATAATGGGTTTTGACTCACTTGTAAACATGTATTTTGTAAGACAGTTTCATATTTGAAACTGAAATCAAACAAAAATAAAAAATTAAAGCAACTCTACTCTGTGCCTAGGTAATATAACAGGACTGATCTGCAGCCAGTGCAAATCAGTACAGCTGCAGAGGAAATTAGCTGCATGATCCCATTTCTACCAGCTATGGATTTAATTTTTGAGAGCATCATGTTTGGAAAACTCCAGTATTTGATGAGTAAAAGAGCAAGAAGGAACAGGAAAAATATACCACATTCTCACGTGTGATAAATCCATGCAAGAGGCCTTAAAGTCCATGTTCTGTAGGGAGACAAAGGCTATAATTAACATTTTTATTATTCTTGGATTGGCTTGATAGTTTCTCTGCAAACCTCTGCTGAAAAAGGATTACCTGATGAGTCTTGCCAGTCTGGAGCCTTGGATAACTCCAGGGATAGGGTGATTGATTTTCTCTCTCTCTCTCTCTTATGAACTATTGAGGATTTTTTGCGGCACCCACTAAATGTGGCAGCTGTTTTACTATAGCAAACTTTGAGAAAAGTTTCAGTTTTGACTGTGTTTCCAAAACAATATAGCTCTGTCCAAACTGTCAAAATCTTACGTGGGTTTAAACTTTACCGGCTGCAGGGGAAAGGGGTTCTCCCAATTTTTAAATTTTTTTTTTCTTAAACCTGAGATATTTAGGGTAGTCTCTCTGAGTTAACAAAAATTTTATCCTGATGAAAAAGAAACAAGGATATATTGTCTAAAGAGTCAATTTTCCCTGTCACAGAAAAATGCCAGTGAAAATCTCTCAATAAAGTCCATGTTTTGAGAAATATTTTAATGCAGAGGCTTTTTTATTTTTTTTTCCAGTATTTGCTCTCCAGATGATAAAACCAGAGAGACGGGAAACATGGACAGCTCTAAAAAAGAGCTCAGTGGCTCTTTTTAAAATGCACATCCTCCAGGCGTGCGCTCATCGCATTCTGATTTGAATTTTAGGGCTCAAAATAAAGTTCAGTACTTTATTCAGATTCAAATGAACTGTGCTATGCTCTGGCAGCCTCTAAGGATGTGGCAGGCCTGCAACACCTCAGAAAGTGGAGGGGGCAGCAGGACCTTGCAGATTAAATCCTGGCTGCCCCAGGACAAAGATATAAAATCTCTCTTTTCAGGCAAGCTGAGCAGAGATAAAATACACATGAAGATCTGCGATGGTCCTTCCTGCAGTGCTGCAGCTAATAAAGATGCAGCAGAGATCTGTATGTTAGAAAAGCTGGGTCTAAGTTTGAGCTTCCTGCTGATGGTGGTGCTGTAGGAGTATTACAGCATTATGGTAGCTCCTGAATTTTGGGAGTGGGATGAACACACTGGATACAGATACTGAGCTCCCCCACGAGATCCAAGGGAACAAGTGTCTGCCACTGTTGACAGAGTCAGTCAAATGAGTAAAAGTGAGCTGATTGCAGAAAAGTTTACCAAGAGACTTTAAAATCAGGAATAAATATAAAGATAGATGTGGGAGATGGTGAGTGCCTGAAATTAAAAAAGGAGCTGGGCACTGCAATTATCGTTTTATATCTCAGCCCAAAGGGCCACCTCTGGCCTGAGCCTTGGCTCCCTTTGTAAAGCCCTCTGGGAATCAGAGACAGAAATTTGCTTCCATTTTTTCAGAGGGATAACTGAAGTGAGACATGTTAAACCCCACCCTCTCCTGGGCATAGATGCCATGACAGGTATCACTGCTCTCATGGTAGAGCAGTATCTCCTATCCTCATAAGGCCACTTTTGTTCCCATGTGTACAACGTAGTTCAGCACAGAAAGCCTCCATCCACACCAGTGGATGGACCTAAAACAGATCCTTTTCTTTCTATGTATTACTTAGTAAACAATATGCTTCTCAGTAAGCACTCCCTGTCAGACTACTGATATTCCTGATGTCAACAGAAGTGTTCAAGTCAGTGTTAGAAAAATCATCTGAGCACCCATCTCCTCCAAGAACTACCCAAGCATAATTTTCACCTTATTTATAATGCTTTTTCACCCAGCTTGATTTCCCAGACAGTCAACAACAGAGAGGAAAGCAAAAGCAGGTTCACATAGGAGGAGTTAGTAATTAATTATTAATCTACAAATTATGTAACACACATAAAGCTGTCAAGAGGAAGGTGTCTGGCCTTAGCACTTTGCTGGGAGCTGCAGGACCTGACTCATTTTGTCCCTGACTCACCCCTCCTGACGTGGGAACAGTCACAAATGTCAGGACAGAAAAGGCAAAAATTTGCCAGATTTTTCTCTGAAGTGGACGAGATCCCCATAGGGAGCCACGGGCTGCCCAAGCCCGTCTCAAACAGCGCTTTGTTCCAGGGGGAGCAGCCCTGTGAGAGTGCCAGGGCACTGCTGGCCTTGCTCTCTGCTCTGGGCATCAGCCTCTTCAGCAGGTTGGGAATACAAAATATGACAGGGAACATCGATCCCACAAGCACATCTCAGCAGAGAGCTCTCTCTGTATCCCAGCAAGGCTAAGCTTTATGCTGTATGCAAGTTCTAAGTGCTTTTCTGCCAATGTCATTGCCAGCTTGCTGCAGGCCAGGCTGCCACTCAGAGGTCACAGGGAGATGGGGACATGGGGACAGCCTAAGCTTCCAAGCCACCGCCAATCTTACCCCAGGGCTGATGTTGAAATCTCCAGTGGGGAAGCACTCCAGGCTGAGAGAAGGTTGTCCATCCATTGAGCATCTCAGCTGCCCACTGTGTGAAGCAGGGGCAGGAGCCTCCTAGGAGCTCCTGGTGCAGATCCTCATGGGAGAGGTGGTCCAGTGCCAAAAAAAACTGGACATCAGCCCTCGGGCTGCAGTGCTTTGGAGGTACTGTAGTCACAGGAGCAAGTGGAGCTGGTTCTGTCAAAAAATGAAAACATGCTGAGAACACCGATGAAAAGGGAATTTGTTTTCACAGGATATTGCTCTTCTAAATGATAATGACTGCTCTGAAATTCTCACAGAATATTGTTTATTTTCATCAGAGTTGCCCTTACCTTGTAGCTTCAGTGTTGACACCCCCCCCCCAACAAGCAGCAGTTGTTACATAAGCAGTATCCCTGTCTCCACAAGCACAACCATGAGGTACAGATGCTGCTCTTTGGGGTAAACTGAATTACCAGAATTTGGTTTTATAGACCAAAAATTTAACCTGTTGGTGCCATTCCCTTTTTGTCATACAATGAGCATAAAGCCATGCAGTTTTGCGTAACAGGGCTAAAGTACTAAGAATTGTAATGCTTCTTAAGGTGCCTGGGCCTCGTTTAAATATTATATTTCACCTTATCTGGAGAGCAAAGCACTCCTAACTTTTCCCAGGACTTGCAGAAGAACCCTCTTGCATTGAAAATCCCCAACTAACCAAAGAATCATTTTTGCAGTTAGTGGCAGCCAAAGCCGAGAAACAAAACAAGGTGGGAGACTCCAGGAAAAGCTCTGTATTTACTCCTGAGGGAATGAAGCAAGATGGGGGAAGGATGATGGTGCTTTGAGGATGCTGAAAGGAAAAGGAACAGTATTTTGTTCCCAAAATGCCCAAACCCAGGGGTTTCCATTGGCCACTGCCTTGTCCTGTCCCACAGTTAAAGTCAGTTCTTAGAACAAATGCATTTGTGAAATTTGAAATTCCCCTTGGCATCTCTTGCTCTCTATGCTAAGCTTTAGCAGGGTGTGTTATTCCCAAGTGCTGGCCAGAGGATGCCCAGCACACTGCAGCAAATGTCTTCTCTGTGCTCCATGCTGAGCACCAACACTGGTTTTATTTACGCACACAACCCCTCATATCTGAGCTGTGTAAACTGCTTCTAACAGTTCCCTTCCTTTCTTTGTTCAAGCAGACAATAGTCTTTGGAAACTTATTTTAATGCCACCAAGACAAAATTGTAATTTAATTTACAAACTAATAATTCTCCCTTTCAAATCCCCTTTAGCTCTGCATGTATATTACTTAATAGCTTATCTATATGCCTATCAAATTCTTACTGCTCTGAAAGAATACAAGTGACTCTGCTCATACAGCAGATCAGGAGAGGGAAAGGGGGATATGGTTCCTCTCTTTGTTCCCATCTTGCAGAGAAAGGACAGACTTTGGTTTCCTATGGACCAGTTTGCCAGATTTTTAGATCACAAGACAGCAAATTAGGCACTGCTTCTGGGAAGACCTTTGTGATAAAGAATGCAACACATGAAACCTTGATAATAGAATAAATTATAAAGACACAAATTATCATTCATCTTAAAAGTTACTCCGTTCTGTTTTCTGCATGGACCTCTCCACACCCTCTTTTGTGGCAGCACCAGCACTGGGGAACTTTTCTTCCCAGAGGATCAGCCCTCTATCCCCATAGCTGAGGTGGGTGCCCAGCCTGCAGTGAGGTGAGCCTGCTCTCACCTGGTCTCCATGGCCTTTGAGTTGGCTCCTGTGGATGAAGGCAGGCAGGAGGGGATAGCAATGCTGGGCAAGCTGAATAAACTCTCCCTGTCCAGATGGGATAAAAACCCAAAGGTTATTAGGGATTTAATAGGCTGAGTAGAGAGGATGGGCAACGCAGCTCAGCTGGGTGAGACCTTGTTGCCTTGGATATGGAGCCTGCACGGCTGTGGGAGCTTCTTAGCGATGGGTCAGGACACCTGGCAACTTCTCTGTCTTTACAAAAATCACCTGTGGGGCTGAGGGCAGTGGAAGGCAGCAGCTGAGCTGCTCTGCAGGTGTTTCAGGCTTTGACAGAGTGAAAAGATGTCTAGGGGGAACCAACAAGCAGCAGTGGGGGAGTTGTGGGTACAGATATCACTTCAACCACTGAGCTGCAGGGTTTTCCTTATCCTTTCACCTCTCCGGCTTCTTTTCAGTCTCAGGCTAACTGGATTCATTCAGCCCCATTCCTCAGATCTACAGAAAGCATTTTCTAAGGCTTCTGCCATTTTACTTTGCAATTTTAAAAATGGCCTTCTGAGCAAGTGCAACAATGAAATAATATTAGGGCTATACAATAGGACCTACTATGTCAAATTATAAATTAATTGAAAACATTTAACTTTGACAAAAAACACCCTATCACACACACACGCTTCACCCTGCAAAAGGCAGCACTAGAAACATTCTTGTATTTAGGTAAAAATGTGAGGCCTAAGCAGTTAAAAGGCAATGTGCTCTAAAGCCTCCCTAATCTATTTTCCTCCAATTCTTTCCACCTCTAAGAAGCTTGTGGAGTTAGTTGTCGATTAACATTCAGGAAGATTGTACTCTGTCTCCAGTTCATTGCTCTCTTGTTGGCTTATTGTTATTCAGAGCCCATTTATTGTAGATGAGCCATTCATTTTCCTCTAATTGGATGGGATTGGATTTCACTTTCATTGTTGGATGCATTGAAAACCCTGGAGGGGCTACAGGGATCAGCCCAGGGCTGGGGAGATTTAACTTAGCACAAAGTTTAGGTTGCAGCTGAAAGAAGCTACATTTTTTTTTTTTAAATTTTGGTTTTTTTACATGCAAATGCCTCATGGCTAGATTTGCAAGGCCTCCTCTGTGACCCCAAACACCTTACTACCCAACATACTTTTGGCATTTTAATATAGCTCCTCGCCAACACACTCATGACATGGGGATTGTTAGGAAGATTTCTGAGCATCAGAGACCCAGTAAGGGCTTTGCACCACTGTCCCTCCTGTCAGGATCCAACTGGCTGACTCCTTCAAATGTTTGGATTAAATCCTTTCACAGTTCTGGGATCCTGCACTGTAACATCCTCCCTTGACAATCTGCTCAGATTCCTCTGGGGCAATACAGGGGTCTGCAAGCAGAAGGCATTTTCAGAGCTGCACGCTGCAGTTACACCACAGATTGCTCCTGCAGCTGCTCTGTCCCCATCTAAGGGCAAGCTGAGGGTGGAAGAGCCTGCCCAGTGCTTATCCATAACCTGGATTTGTGGCAGAGACACAAGTCTGGACCAAATCCCTCTCAGCCACCTCAGCCTAACTTGCTCTGAAGTGCTGGCAGCAGAGCTAAAAATACACCTGGGCACCCACATGCGTGTGTATCTCTCTCAGGTTGCTGTGTATGGGAGCTCCCTTCCCAACTGGAAACACGGGGTGACCACGGTCACAGTGTGGGCAAGGGTGGCACAGTCACTCTGGGCTCTCTGGGCTTCTTGACTGCAGCATCTCACACCTCACCAGGCAGCTCAGTGGTTGCAGAGGAGCAAAACAGCCCTCCTTGTTCACCTGGAAAAACATCTGCTGGGAGCAGGCCTTGGGACCTAACTACCAGAGTTAGAGGCAGTATTAAAATTAAATTCGAGGGTTTGATTGTCAGAAAAACAGCTCTGTGATCTGCAGCAGGTTGCTCTGGAGTCAGTGCAGAGATGGGAAGCCCTGGAGGATGAGTGATTCCTCCCACGACAGGTCTCCTGGGTGGGCTAACCTGCTTTCTAGAGTGAAGAAGCCAGGAGATCCCTGCTTTAGGTGCAGCCCTGAGCTCTAGCACATCCCCCAGATGTCCTCCTCTAAGCATCCCTAAAGTCACCTTTAAACATCATCTGGCAAGGTAAAGCCAGTGACTGTCTTTGTGGGAGAGAAGGGAGAGGAAAAAGAGCAGAGAGGAAGCAGAGAAAACCTACTGTGGTGCGTTGGAAGGGTTAACATCTGGCCTCCTGCAGATGTTTGTCTTATGGTGACCTGGGGGCTGGCTGAGCTGGGGTATTTGCATGGGAAATTCTCCAGCAAACTACAAACATGTACTGGAGCCTCTCCCTTGGAGGGGGCCTCTCTTGCACCCTCTTTGCACCTCTCTTTTCTTCTAGGGCATGAAAGGGCAACCGAAGGAACTGTTGAAAAAGATCCTCTGCTCCTGAACACAAGAAGGAGCAAAACCCATTTCCTACAAATCTGTGCCCAGGTCCTGATAGCACATAAGAAGGTACCAGCTTGACCCCAAACCCTTTTCCCTATTTTATAATGGCAAAGGGCACACTTGAACCCTTCCCTCCCCTGTCCCTGCCTCCTTTAGTTAAATTTTAGGTGACTTGACACCTCTGAGAAACCCCCATGCAGTGGAAGGAGGCCAGCAGAGAGCATCAGAGCCTGGAGGGAGGCAGAGGCACCCACACATCACGTGGGTTGAAAATAAGATAACACCAGTAAAAGGTCAGGCTGTGGCTGAGACACAATATATTGACAATCTTAACCTCTAAAACTGACAGACCCAGAAATGAGGACAACATCCAAATACCCAAAATTATAAATATATATTAAAACAAGAGCTAAAGTTTTACCTGCTGCTTGCTGAGATTTTTTTGTTTAGAAGAACTGTGGGATACACCACACGTGAAAGGCTTTAACACGAAAACCTGCATTAGAAGTATCTGGTCCAAAGCACTGACATTTTGAGGGTCTCCAGACCCCTCACAGCACATGGAACACCAACAGCAGCAGCAGGCAAGCTGCCCACGTTCAAAAGTGAGTTGACCAACCAAAGAGCTTCAGATGACAGCAAAGCCCACCAGAGCTCACAGTCTGTCACTTCAGTGCCCAATTATGCACATTAATTTATCATTTTTAGCATTTTTCAGCTCCATTAAATAAATGAACGTTTTACATACCTTCTTCCTTCAGAGATATTTGGTGGTTGTCAACCTCTGGCTCTTGGTGGTTCTTGGGGTCTCCAGGCCACTATTAAACAGTCTGCAAATGATAATTAAACAAAGCAAGTCTGTGAGCTCAACAGTCACTATCCTGGGCTTGCATCTGCCCTGGAAAATTGTGCTGGTCTGCAAAAAAAAAGTTACAAAAACCCATCTGCTCTGGCTCCCACGCAGCCTCCTGAGTCCTCCCCACGCAGTCTTCCCCTGAGCGTGCTGAGCAGCACAATCGTAAATCATCTCCCTGGGTTTTCCTGGCCTCTACAGATCCGAGGGGATCTGGGCAGGGAGCTGGCCACAGCCGTGGTCTCTCCAGCACTGTACGGAGGGATCAATCCCCCCATTGCAAGTGGCACTTTCACACACTCCCTGTGCAGGCACCGTGCAGCCTCTGCGTAACTTGTTGGCTTTGACCATCACACACCAGCTCTGTGATATCTCCAGCCCCTTCAGGATGTTTTCCAAATCATGGGTACATGGGACATGGAATCCCCCAGGGTCGCAAGTCTTTTAGAACCTTGGATGTTTTCCTTTGGAGAATGTTCTCCAACAGCCACTACAACTCAGATACTGCTGAGTTACTTTACAGTTGTGCTACACGTGCTACACCAACTTGAGCATTACTTCTCATAACATGACCTCTTAGTCCAGCAGGGCTCATGCGCTCCCCCCTTCAGCCCAGCTGCAGGGGAACCTTTGCCTGTGGAATCACCCCAACCCACACCAGTGAACACATCAGTTGTATCACACACTCAGAGTTCAGGTATTTCTCTCTCCTTTTTCTCCGTTTTTCCCAGCTGTCAACTAAAAAGAGGCAGTGGGACTCACACAATGAGTCACTGTCACGGGCAAGGAGGTTTTCTTCCCAAAGTCAGTCCCAGTTGTGGGTAGGGAAATCTCTCAACTCTTCTGTCCTTGGGCACAGCAACCTTTCAGTTTTTCCTCTTGCACATCAGCCATAGCAAATTCCACTTTTCTCTGAAGAAAACCAAAGCCAAACTGATCATCCCACAAACACAGCATCACTGGGACGTATTGATCTCTAATGGTGCAAGAGTTTTACCACATGAAATCTAGCAAGAATAGTAAAAATTCTGGCCTTTTAAAATTCTTTCAAACAATTACAGAAGGAAAAGAGAACTTTCTATGCCATTTTAATGTCCTGCTGCTTTAGTAAAAATTTGACATGACTTCCATTTAATTTCAGGATTTTTTTTAATCTCCTGATTTTGCCTTGCTTTCAGTTACTTATTTTTCCTTCCTTCCATTTTTACAGAATTTGCAAAGGTTAAAGGTAAAGGAAATACATACACACATGCAAAAATTAAAGAACTGAGAAAACAGATAACTCTTTTTTCCATTTGACTACCTCTTCCAGATGTTCTTGAATGGGAAAAACATACCAGGGAAAAAAGGCCTTGAATGAAAAATAAATTAAAAAAAAGTGGTGAGAGTAAAGGATGGCAGAAGTGGGAAAGTGAAAGAGAAGAGCAGAAGGTTCCTCAGAGCAGGATATCCCACCCCAGACTGCATCTCCTCCCACTGCAGAAGCAGAGGTTATCTGCAGGCTCACCAGCTCTCCTGGCCTTGCCTGCTTATAATAAATAAATATATGCTATAAAATAAACCTGCCTGGGTTTATCTTCCAGGAAGCCTCTTTCCAGGCCCAGAACAGGCAGTGGGAATGCCTGGATCCTGGTTTTCAGCAGGTGAATACAGCAGCTCTGGTGGCACTGGTGCAGCCAGGCCACGCTCACGGGACACCTCTTGTGGGAAACACAAGCCACACTTACAGAGGCATTTTTCCTTAGGCTGGGAAAAGCTGTCCTCATCTTCCATAATTGTCCAAGAAATGACAATGAACAAATGGCTCCCTGACACTTGTTATTTTGTTAGGAGTTTGCCTCAATGCAAATCAGCTGCCTCATGACCTGGGGAATGAAAGCCGCCTGATTCTTGCAGGTTTGCACCCAATACTGCCATTTCCTCACTGCATTAATTCCAGCTGCCCATCCCTGCACCCCTTCCAGCCCTGCTGTTGCTCTCTCCTTGCCTCACAAGCGGCCCCAAGCCGTGAATCTCAGTGGCCGAGCACAAGCCATGGGGACAGCCCAGCCCGGCTTCCCAGGGAAGGACATCCACCATCACCCCGCTGCCCCACTCTTCCTGCTTTGATATGAATAATTCCAGCTCCCCTTTTCCCTCCCTGGCACAAAGCTGCCTGCTCCCCCAAAGGCGGTGGCGTGTAAAAGTTGTTGTATCTCCATTAAACTGTACGCGCTCCGCCCGCCGGCCGCAGTGCACTTCAGATAATTCTTTGATGCAATATATTTTCCAGGATAGGCTTTTGTTTTCTTTCTTGGCCGCTCACCCTCTTTCTGTGGTCAGTTTTGCTCATTTCTCTTGTAAGCTGTCTAGAGGCAGAGAAAAGGCTTTCAGTTTTAAGCAGTTTCCTTTTCAGTTCCCCTTTATTGAATTCCAACCTCCATTTTTTTTTTAAGCATAGGGACATCATTTATCTTGGACTTTAAGTTGCAGGGGCCTTCAAGGGGCTTCTTTTTTTCTTTCCCAGCTGCATTTGTTGACACACAGTCAATCTGTTTTTTGCCTTCGTTCCCCCTCTTCCCCCCAGCAGGCCATAAAGTATCGACAGCTGTGCCCTTTATTAGCATAGCCATTTTATGCACAACAAGGGAGAAGAGACTAAATATATTACAGCCATTACCTCTGTCAAAAAGTGACAATTTTAAAACATTTTAGCTTTTCACTGGGAAAGCTGGCAGCACAAAAGAAAGTGCTATAATTTTATTGTAAATGCTTTTTAAATATGGGTCACTTGGCCATAATCAATAGAAAGGATGGAAAAGTTCAAAGCTTGAAAACAGTCCAAGCAGATAGCAGAATTTTTTTTAAAAAAAGGCTTGTCTTTAAAATATGCTAATTGGGGCAAAAATACAACAGTGAGAGGCATGCAAAATAAGATCTTGTTCCTGTCGGTTTTGTTTTCTTTACAGCTCTGTTCATGCTTTTCCCATCTACTTATAAGTGTGTTTTACAACTTGGATGGGAATTATTCCTCCCCAACAGGGTGTTATGAACATTTGGGGACTGAGAAAACAGGAGGGAATCCAGACAGTCACTAGTCTCTTCTCTAAAAGGAAAAAAAAACACTAATAAACTACTGGTTTTTTCAAATGCCTTTGGAAGTGTGATGTGCCACAGCACTGTGATTTACCAGCAAGCTCACTTCTTGAGCATAAAATAATCCTGAAGCCTGAGAATCCTAATAGTTTAGATTCAGGTTTGAATTCTTGTTGGCAGAAACTTGTATTTTAAGCTTCTAGAATGAAGAATTGGGCTTTTTGATTAGACAAGCACTAACACCCACAGTCAGCATCTGTTACAAGCTCTAAAATGTAAAAGAGGGCAAATGGATGTCCTGAAGCCTGATGATCTTGGCTGCTTTTCTTTTAATTTGTAATAGGTTAATCAGGCCAAAGAGGAAGGGGCAATCTCAGTAGTGTTTATTCTGAATGACTTCACCTTCCTCTCCATTTGCAACATCTGGAGTGAACTTGTCTTTTCTGTTATCTGTACCTCTAGTTACAATTTTTGCTGGAGGTTTCACTTTGTTTTTCAAATTTCAGAACGTATGTAAGACTTGGCTTATACCAAGGCAAGTTGTTAAACAGGCTCCCAAAAGCAAAGCTGCTTTAAAGAACCTGTTTAAGCAGGAAATCCTGCACACAGCATTACACAGTACCTGCCAAGGGCTGTGATGCAGCTTTTGTCTTGAGGTGGCTCCTAGGGGCCTGTATCCCACTGCACTGAGCAATCTCCAAATTTGCAGGAGAGAGCAAGCAAGCATCCTGCTGTGGAAGAGTGTGGTCCATGGCAAAGGGGAAACTGGAAGGAATTTTCACCACCCATCTTTTGGCAACCAATTTAGCAGTTAAATGTAACCAGCTGGTCTCCCCAGGCTCCCTCTGTAGTCGAGGGAGGGAAAGCAAAGCTCCTGCAGAGGGTCATTCAGTGCACCCAAATGAGCCTTACTCTGAATTGTCCTCTCTCTCATCCGTGACTGGAAAAGGAGTTAGAAGAGACTACCCGGGTAATTTAGCCAGCTAAGATGGGTGGTCTGAATAATTCCTTCCACACCATCCTCTAAAAGCCTGCCTAGGTACCCCACAGAGATTGGCATGCTGTCAGAGGGATCGATTCCCAGGCACATCAGCAGCTCAGTGATCTGTGCTCTCGCCTGCTCTGGAGAAAGCCGGATGCTCGAGGAACTTACCTGGTCCTGTTGGACCCCGTAGCTCCCAGCCAGGACAGAGAGCTGAGCTGACCCGACCCGCATGATGATGCTGTAGGACTGCTTGTGGCAATGGCCGGGTTTGGGGTTTTCTCCCTACCTGACAGACTGCATCTGCTGTCCTCGAGCCTGGCCAGAGGCCACTGGCGTGGGAGTAGCTGCAGGTCAACCTGGCCCTCGGAGCTGTCTCAGCAGAATTGAAAGTGGCTCCAACGCTGCAAAGAGAGGAGACAGGGCTGCTCCTACCTCCTTCCCGAGAAAATGTTGTGGGGGCCCCTCCTCCTGCCCACTCCCACAGAACGAGGAAGAGGGGTTTGCTCTCAAGGAGGACAGCAAGGCCCAGCAGCGAGGGGCACCTCCCACGCGAGGGACAGGCGTGCAGCACCCACAGCGTTACCGAGGCCTCGAACCGAGGGCAATAACGCACGGCAGGCACGGCCTCCCACGGGCCGAGCGACGGGGAAAAGCGCAGGATGAACAGGACCCACCTGCATTGCTGTGGTGAGAGGGGGAGCCCTGAAGAACACTCAGCTTTACTACAGTCACCACCTTTTCTCCCTCACCTCACCTCCACCGGGGCCTCATGCCTGCCCCGCTCCCCTCAGGCAGCACGGGAAGGCGGGAGGGGCCCCCAGGCCCCACCTCTGCTCCCTGGCGCGGAGGGTGCACCTCAGCCCAGGCTGGCACCGCTGCTCGGGAAGGAATTCCCACCCTCCCAGGCTCTTCCTCCAGTGCCGAGGGAGCTGCGTCCCGGGCACAGCTGGGGGATACATGGAAAAGCCAAAAGGACATCAATTTCCCCCAGAATTCCTGGTCTAAATATTGCATCACCAGAGTGACATGTATCTTTTGCGTGGAGAACAAATGTCCCCTGACGCTTTCCATAAGGGCCAGAGCCATGAAAGTAATTAAGATGTTAATGCAAGAAGGATTTTCATTTGTAGCATTAAATAGATTTTTTTTTTTTCTTTTTTCCTGTCTAAAAGTGAGCCACATCTTTGCACTATTACTAAATCACTGCTTTTCTATGCTTGACCAGAAAAAATTCTGACCTGGGCAGCTGTTTAATTTGCTGCTCAAAGACCAGCAAAGTCTGGCTCTCAACTGTTTGAACAGTGAAGAGTCTGTTTACAGCCAGCCTTATTAAAGCCCAGGGTTTTATTAGCTGTTTTGTGGTAATAAGTTGAAGTACAATGTTGCGGAATGCTCCTTCAGGAGATCTGGGATCTTGTGTACTTTGGGGTTTACTTTTCTTTTTTTTTCTGGCTAGGGTGCTTGGCAACCCACTAATGCGACTGCTTTATTGTAATGTTCCCTTCCTTAAAGCCACCTTTGACAACTGATTTTTCACCCAGGTAGGGGAAATTTGTGATTTGAAGAACTGTAAGAAAAATACGCTACTGCCTAGTTGTTCTGTTTTTTTTTTAAAGCCTTTGCAGATTCTCAAGGACTTGGAAAAACTCAAGATATAGGGTAAAAAAAAAAATCTGTTTTGGCCACACACAACATTTGAATGTTGTACATTCAAAACATCAAAGCTAATGTGGTTTTCCTCTTTGGCAAATTTCTTTAAAGTTCTGGTAATTTTCTCACAACATTTTTAACAGATTGTAAATGACCCTTTTTCCTGAAAACCACTTTTGGGGCACATGAAGTTTCAATTAGCATTTGGGAATACCTGCCAGGAAGTTTTCATGAACATTTAAACAAATATGTCTGTATTATTTTACAAAAGAACAAAGTATTCTGACAAATTTCAGCAATTTCCCATCGTTTTTTGTTTCATAACTCTAATGGGAAACAAAGAAAAGCAAAGCTTCCAAATCATTGATGAGCTTTAATGAGAACTGTGTTGCTTTGGACTGTTGATGCCAAAGTAAGGACTGAAACACAAGATTTTTGGTTTGGGACTGACTGTGGAAGACTTCTTAGAGTGAAAGGTGCATGTCCCCAAAACCCACTAGGTAACACCTTTAGGGTCACCATTAGAAAACCTACTGACATTTCAGTCAGAAGGGAGTAAAATGAGACATTTCACTTAGATACCCTTCCCCACACTGCCCAATTTGCCAGTTTAGGCAAGACTCAGCTGCCCAAGCCTCCAGTTCTGGAGGTTCAACTTCGAAAATAAATTCAGGAGCAAAATTTCAGTGCTCCTGAATTTTTTTCAATGTTCCTGAATTGAAAAAAAAATTCAAAACTACATAAAAACTTGCAGGGAGCTCCTTCTTTTAACCTCACTTTTCTCCACATTCCTATCCAAGAGAAATCCTACCATGTGCTCAGTTACCCTGAAAACATCAGCCAGCACAAAAGGAAGCAGAGGCATTGCTGATTTGAAGGACCTTTGTCCCAAGATATTCCCAGATTTCCAGCCAGTGCAGCTAAGCTTGGAGCTGTTTCATTGCAAAGATAAGCCAAAAAGGCTGCAGCAGCCTTTTCACAAACTATCCCCTTGGAACAAGGGCTGCTCTGGAGCACTGCACTAGTGCAAGTTGTTCATTTATCTACATTAACCTGCACTACAGGCAACCCAGCTGTGACAGCCACTCTTGAGCTGGAGGATTGAGGCAGAACCTCCTATGCTTGGTCTTCACATTTCTCTTTTTAATTGAAGCAGCATCTCATGGCTGTAGAAACTCCTACAAGCATCTGTTTTCCAAGATAAACTAAACAGAACTATTTATTGTGAATGTTGCTGCTCTGTGGCAAATGAGAGGAGGCAGAGCACAAGAGCCTCGTGCTATACTGCTTGTAACAAGGTCCCTGGAGCCATTATTGTTTTATTAATCTCTTTAGCCAGCTCCTACAATTGGAGCATATTCTACAGCTTGTAAGGCAACAATTGAGATTTGCTCTTTTTCATGCTCTGTACTGAAGAGCTCTACAGCAAGAAGCCCCTATAGAAGCTCATGACTGAAACAACTCCTTCCCCAGACCCAGCTGACACCAAGACAGGTCCCCATTAACAGGACCTGGGAAGTTTTGCTCCTTGGGGAGAGATCACAAATTCTTTGCACCTGTAGAGCACACAATACTTGCCTGTGCTGGGCTCAGAGTAGTCAGTGCATGATACTAAACCTGGTATTACACTTCTGAGACCCAGCTCAGATGCAGCCAAGCACATTTCTTGCTCTTGGAGAACTGGTCCCTTCCACTTTTGGAATCATATAGAAGAGGTATGACATAACATATTAAGTACGTACCAGGAAAGCTGTGGCTGGGCAGTGTCCTTTGGAAACACAAACAATCACTGAGAGGACAGAAGTGCATTATTTTTTTCTTTTTGGTTCTTTTGGAAGACTAAGATTATCTGTAGAAGCTCCTCACATGAGCAACTACAGCAGCAACTGTAACAATTTTATACCAAATCCCCCTTTACAGAGTCTTTGAACACCAACTTCCTTAGTTCAGAGAACCAGTGTCAAGTCACAGGAAACAAACTGGAGAACCATCACCAACCTCTGAAACGTTCCCAGTGAATGGTCTGTTTAAGCTTCTGCACAAAATATGGAATTAGAAAATAGGGCACGGATTATTCTTCACGTAATTCATGCTGGGAGAAACACACAGAAAGAAACCAAGCAGGCAAAGA
The DNA here is from genome assembly GCA_013390105.1 of Tichodroma muraria. Taxonomy (NCBI): domain Eukaryota; kingdom Metazoa; phylum Chordata; class Aves; order Passeriformes; family Sittidae; genus Tichodroma; species Tichodroma muraria. The sequence continues at coordinate 10,053 of WAAG01036225.1, read as the reverse complement.
GGCAACAATAGCAGTGCAGCACGCCTAAAACTTTAATCTTTGCTTTTAGAGAGTACAGAATTGAAAGTGACACTTCTCCTTTCCACCCTCCCATTCTCTATTCCATTGCTTCCTAAATTCTGTCTAAGAGGAAAAATTTCTTTGTTGATTAGTTTGACTTCCCTTCAAGTGAGGCATAGCAGTTAATCTCCAAAAGTAGGCCCCAATTCAGTGAAACACTGGCACATGCACTCCAGTCCCCTCCCATTCATGGCATCATTTGAGTGCAATACTTGAACACCATTTTCAATAGGTTTTTACTTAACCAAAGAGGGAGGAGGGGGTATATTCGTGTGGTCTTAACCAGGGAGGGAAGACATACAACACAACATCATCTTGTTCCCGATTTAAAGGCAGTTTTGGAAGCAGTCTGTCACTAACACATTGTTATAATTTTAAGCAGCAGCTTAACTGGAAAAGTTTGTAGCAGTAAGAAACCCCAGGGCACTTTAAAAATGGGAACTTTGAAATCACTGCTCAATGCCAGCTAAAGCAGCCCCACAAGGTCAATCAGACTTCTAAGTCTAAACACCCTCTGCTCCTACTGCTATTAAGTAAACACACTTCATTAATACAATTATATAAAGAGGAAGACTGGCAAGACAATACAAAAGATTATCAAGAATGGGAAAACCTACAGAGTTCAGAAAACAGGATTCTGGAAAATGAAAGTGGACTTTATTTTACACTGTAGGCTTTCACTTTTTATTCTTTTGAAATACGTTTAATTTTAAATTAATGAAGATCATAAACTAATAAATTGATATGTTCTCTAAACAGACATAATAAAAATTCAGACATTACAGCACAGGACTCATCATTTAAATATGCCAATAATAGAACAGTTAAAGTGATGCTGGCTAATGTGAGGATAAAAGATGTGGCTCTAAGGAGAAGTGTGGATTAGAGGAGAATTGAGAGTGAAGCAGGTGATGCCTTAGTCTGAATCTGAGCTCTCTTGCTTGCTGGTATGGTACTGGCTGACTGCTTCCTCCAAAGGAGCCATTGTCCCATCCGGCCGCACTCCCATTGGCTTTATGAGCTCATCCCTGTGAGAGATTGAAAAAAGCAATCTATATTAGCACGTGCACACATATCAATTCCTCTGTCTATAATACAGTCACATACAGTATATGCTTTGGTACATAATGAGCCTCTAAAAGGAAGTTATTCCTGCTAAGGCCCTCTGTTTTGAGAAAAAGACACAAAAACCCTTCCCAAATAGGTGGGAGGGGAAGAGCAGGACAGACAAAGACTTCATTCATATAGGCCAAACCTACTTAGCCAATTAAAGACACCATGAAAAGTCAATGCCTAACAGGCTCAAGACAAGGACCAGGTTCACTGTTTCAGATACACAAAGTAGTTTATTTCTTCTGAGAGTTCTCTGACAGCCAGTTCTTCCTAAAATTTCACCTGCCATTCTGGCTAATATATGCCCAAGCAATTAAAATAATTATTTGATACATATTCATCTTCTTGAAGGAAATAAATCAGTTAAGAGAACAGACTCTGCCTACACCACCACTAGGGCTGTGTTAAGGACTTGCTGATTCATTTTGAAAAAGCTGACTGATTCTAATACTATTGCTTTTGTTTGTGGCAGTTTAATTACAGGATTTACAGCCATTTTAATCTCTTCAAAGCTCCAAAGGCCGCTCATCAGTTAATCCAATTATATCTACTCCACAAGCTACAGACTCATCTAAGAGATGATTAATTATTGATTAAGCCAATCAAAAAGTATTAGCAAAGATTTATTTAATCCTTACTTTTTATCACCTCATTTATATGTGGATTATGGTAAAAGCTGTAAGGGCAAAGATAACATTTTGATTTCATGCTAAAAAAAAAAAAGGGAAATACCTCTAAATATTCAGGAGTCACCTTAAATAAAGGAGCAGAGGTTTGATGTTAATTTACCCCTCGGCTGA